>MU089572.1:55876-206894 GCA_014858505.1 Corymbia citriodora subsp. variegata | reverse complement strand
CAAAGTGCCCGTCCATGGTACCGATGATCAAAGGGACGATGCACACCAAGACGATCACCGCGGTCCATCTTCTCGACAAGAACTTGAAGGCGGCCAAATGCATGGCCAATCAAACAAAGACATTGCCGACGCAAGACATGTCGGTCGAAGTCCTATTCCCCGAAGTGGAGTCCATGCCTCGTGCCAAGTACGAACCGAAGAAAGGTATGTGCACCCACATGTTCATAAAGCCGTTCGAAGTGCAGTTCGACTCGGTCAGGACCAAACGGAATAGGAAGAAAAGAGAGAAAGCCCGCGCCAAGAAGAAAGCCCTCCATGCTGTGAGCGCCGAGGACGTCGCTCGATTGAGTGGGGGAGAATGTCACGGAGGAGAGGTTTCCCTCATCAACGGGGCCTTCGTGATCGAGGAAGAACATCCCAAGGACCCTTCAAAGAACTCCAACGCTTCCGCAACACTCTCAAGGACGGACGATCCGGTAATTACGCCGTGGTCTAGAGTCTTCTTATCTTAAGTGTAGTTAGTTGGGATGACGTCATAAATGCTGCTGGTTGTCATTGTAATGAATATTGGTAGGTGACGTCATAAGTACGAGTAGATGGTAGTTGAGGCGGTACGATCTCGTCCGCTAGATCGAATGTCCATCTACGGTTGTAATGAGAGGGCCTCAAGTATAAGAAGGGGTGCCCTCTCTCACTTGTAATCATCCATCAATTAAGCAATCCAAGTTCACTTTCTTTCTTCAGAGCTTCTCTCTCTAGTTTCTCTCTCTACGATCCGGGTGAAGTGAAGCGATCCATCGATCCGAAGAAGGCTTGGCTTAGGAGCGACGATCCCCTGCGATCCGAAATTGCCTAAGTCGCCGCACGGTCGAGGTCCTGAACGATCGGCCCGTGACACTTGCGTGTCACTTGGCCTGATCGTGTGGAGGGTGAGCTTACGCGAATAAATTGTGTGGTGCCAAGTGTCATGCTCTTAATGATTTATTGGCTTAACAGGTTTAAATTTCTTTAATCAGACCTAGATGTCTAAATTTTAATGTTGCTACATCAAATGTCTAAAAAAAAAAAGACTACAAACTAATGAAATTCTAATTTTCCGGTTAAAGTATTAAATTCTTTGGTTTGACAAAAAAAAACTAACCTTTTGCCATTTTTATGAAAATGTGAAATCTAGAGACCTACTTTTTCATGCTCATGCTAAATTGATACCCATATGCAATGAGCCTCATTACCCCGGTTCATGATACAAATGGACAGCTTTTGAAAAATGTATATTGATTTGCATAATTTGATTAATTGTGCCATCTGTTGTATCGTACATGTTTACACCTGATTATCTTGAAATACCAAATTACTCTAATGATTTCTGTAGTTGCTGGAAACCGATAACCTAAAACGAGGGTGCTTGAATCAAAACCATTGTATTTTTATCAATTTGCAAATGCTATTTGGATCTTCTAGGTTAAACATCCTTCTCATTATGAAACGGAGTGTTGGGAATGAAAATGCCAGTGTTAGAGAAAATCCATATAGAGAGATTTGTGAAGACTACTCATTCAATAAGCTCTTTGGCCTACCTTTCATGATGGGAAAGTCGCACAAATTTGAAATCTATATAAGATCTTTTGTCACGCCCCGACTCTCGAGCTCGCGGCAACATCATTTCACTTGAGGTCTTAAAATACGACGTCCCAGGTACTGTCGTCGACCAATTCATTTTATCTTGTAATTAAGCACATGCGGAAACGAACAACTCCCAAACCAAACAACAAGGATAGCAACAACAGCAGCAAAGGAAAGACAACACCATTTTTATATAGCTGAAGGTTAGCCAGCACACCAGCAAATACATACACGCCTTACTATAGATGACAAGCTAAGGCCTACTCAAAAAGAGACCGGCCTAGCTAACCTAACACTGCACAAGTGTCTACTCGCTGGCCTCAGAGGAATCGCTCTCTTCGATCCTCGGGTACTGCATCATCTAGGGCCTGAAAATGTTAACCACGACGGGTTGAGATAAACTCAGCAAGTTAAAGTCCTAAGCCCCGGTTAGGAACTTCGCTCGCCTCGGGAGTTTAACATACAACCTAATACAGCAATCAATGCAATACCACCTCAGAGAGAAAGACAGCAGAAGACAGTTTAATAAACAGGTGCAATCACAAGCGACCCTACCTAGCCTTGGCACACGCTACTTGCAGAAACTGTCAATCGCCTCACAACAACAGTAAGAGGCATGCAAATAATCAGAGCACTGCACCAAACTTTCTCATCTCAAAATCCACGCACATGCTCCGATTATTACGACCCTCTAGGCCACGGCACAACCTTATGGTTAGCGGTCAATTGGTCGTAAACCAGGCATCGTCCTCCCCCATGAGGCACGGCGACGTCATGGGCTTTCCCCCACCGACGGCATTCCATAAGGAGCATGGGCCCGGCCTCAACCGCGACTCCGCATCTGACCACTGTCAGGCGACCCAATGGTCACGGCACAACCCCGAAGGATTGGCGGTCATCCGGCTCAACCGGGCTATCAACTTTAATCTGACCATGCAACACATCAACAAACAGTTCATTCTTGTCTTTGCTTTTGCTTGGTCGTGAATGCAACATCGCTCATGCACTCATGCTCATGCGACATGCCATTTCAAATAACCCACGCAACATGTCATGCGGTATCACTCGACAATTCCAAAATCCCAAATTCCACCAATCAACAATCATGTACATTCCCTAATTCTCGGGAATAACTCAATAAATCAAACACTTTCACTTCCACTCGATCTTCGATCATGCATTTCATCATTATTCACGCATATAATTAACAATCGGCACTTCAAGAAAGCATAACAACCAAGAACACAACAATTTGAAACCAAAATTTACTTCTGTATGAACAGTGCCGTGAATAGTAATCCGTGAATAGTAATCCGTGAACAGTAAAATTCGTCCGAAATTAAATAAATAAATAAAAATAAATAAACTTAACCATGGTTAACAAATTAACTCAACCCTAGTTAATCTAACCTAACCATAGTTAAATTCTAACCTTGGTTACTTTTAAAACTAACCATGGTTACTTTAATTAATTAACCCTAGTTACTTTTAAAACTAACTATGGTCAATTAATCTAACCCTAGTCAGCTTAATTAACTCAGCCACCATTAACAAACTAACCCATAATTAACCAAGCACAAAAATTAAACTAATTAACCCCTAAGCAAGATTAACCCCTAAACAAGGATTAGGAAGTTAACTTACTTGGATCGGAAATCCGACGACACCGGCGCGTAGAGGGGAACGAGGGCTACGAGGGGTAAGCTTGGGGATGGCAACGGATGACAAACGATGGCCGAAACGGGCCAAAACAGCCCGGAATCACTGTTCACGCGGAACCGGTGCAGCTGAGCGGAAAAGGCCGAAACGGGCGGCTAACGGCGACCAGCGGTGACCGGGGGTGCGCGGCTGGCTTCCTAACTTCCAGGACTACACTTTGGACGGTTGCGGCGGCTCCGGTGACCGCGACAAGGCCATTTTCTTGCTGGAAAACAGCTTGGACAGCAAAGAGCACCAGAAATGAAAGAGAAAATGAAGAGAAAAAGGGAGAGAGAGGAAGGCTGGGCTGGTGCACGAATTTTGGGGGAGAAAGAGGAGAGAGAAGAGGCTGCTGAAGGCTTGGATAAGGCCAAGGCAAGTGGGCTTGCCACTTGCTTGAAGGGCCAATCAAAACAAAGCAAAACAAGCATAAACAAAGCCCACTTGGGCACAAAAGCAAAAGGCCAAAAGGGAGAAGCCCATGGGCTGGAAATGGAGGGGAACTTGGGCCAACTTGGGCCCCTCTTGGGCTGGGCTAAATGGGTACAAGGCCCATTGGGCCGCCGGTCTTGGGCCGGCCCACCCGCGGGCCCGAAACCCGGTCCAATTTTTCCTTTTTCCGACGCTTCCGTGTCCAACGGAAAATCCCAAAATAAATGAGGCGACGTCCAAATATTTAGTCTTGATATCACTGAGAAGTCGGTTCCCAAAATCGGATTAAAAATCGGGGCCAAATTGAGTCGATTGCGACCGTAGTACAATTTGGATTATCGGGCGCCCTTTTTGGACTTTTCTCACATTTGACCCATGGTCAACCATTCTTTGAACCACGTTTACGCCAATTCTCGAGTCAGGGACGTCCCTCGATTGTCGTGTGATCCCGGGGGCTCAATTGATAATCCCGAGTACCAGATGAAAAGGATTCGGTTTACCGTCGTTCGTAGTTCACATCGAAGTCGTGCGGAAATCACCCGCACATCGACTTCGTACTTCTGCCGAATCGATTTATTTCCGTTTCCTTAGTCTAGTACTTAGAGGATATCGTTCCCGCCCAGGTCCTCATGGTCGAAGGGTTCGTTCCTGATCGAAATTGCGAGTCGTACGCGAATCATTTCCTATCGACGCCTCTTTGCCATCCATTATCCCACGAACACACAGTTCGGAAAATTTGTACTGACCATGCCTTCGACTAATATTGCCCTTTTATAAAATCCTAAAATGGGGTCGATTTTCAGGATGTTACATCTTTTGGTGACCAAAACGAGTTTTTAGTGATAAGACCACCATTAAATTTTGTCTTTGGATGTCTACTCCAATCACTTCACCATACTTTTCTTTCAACCGTTTTCTTATTGGACTATATTAAAATTGAGAGTGAGATATTGATTGCAGTATATTATATGCACTCTATCTCTTGTTTTGGATTTAGATTCAAACCAACAAGGAATGCTCGAATATGGGATTTAAAGATAATCCAATTCCACAGGATGTAACAATGCATTAGGAGGGGCTAAAAGCACCAAAATACAGTAGGACTTAACGTACATTTATAAGTATTAACTTGAGATTATTCATACAATCGGTGATCTCATTTTTTGTAATATTTAAACATGTCCTTCGATTGGGTCAACGATAGGTCAATCGCTAAATGCTTGATGTTTTGGCTATATGTCACCTATGACTCTTGTAATAGACAGGACTTTCTGTCTTTTTGTTCCATTAGATATCGAGTGTCATAATCTATTCATATTACTATAAACAAAGGGAGATCCTACTTTGAAAGGTAATAATCCATCTAAATTTCAATTATGCCTTCTGTTTACTCTAAACATAATATTGCAGCAAATTGAATGTAATGATTAAAATTTTGAGTAATATGATGTAGTTACAACCATAGCTCATTGGCATTCAATTTTTTTTTCACTTTTCCAATCTCTGTGAGTTAAATTTTTTTTTCGTGGATAATGCCTATTAAATTTAGATTTTACTCATGTCTTTGTTTTCCTTTTGCACATGCATAAGCTTGTGCCTATTTTGGGCAATGTCAAATGATAATTTCGGCCATTCGAATTGGTATATAGGGATTTACTAACTTGCTAATTGAGGATGCAGTAAGTTAAAAATCAAAAGAAACAACACTTCATAGGGATTAAAAGCAAAAGGCACATCCCTCTGATTATGTTGACAATTATACTAATGGTACGCCGTTCCATTTACAGAAGACGAATATATAATGGAGAGACCTAAAATAGTAAATGTGAGAATTCAACGCATGTGACATGCTTTATCCGTGTAGTAACACAAGAATGACGCGGCTGCGAAGGAATTTCTCTGTTTTCCGGAGTTGTTTTGCGTTCTTGTCTGTCGTCTGATTCAGGCGTCCAGGATGATTCAGCTGCCACAGGAATTTCTCGACCGCTTTTCCTCTTCCTGCCACCATCAGATGATTTGCTTGGATGATCCGACTTCTTTCTTCTGCGTCATGTTTTGGTCGGCTAAGCTTGTTGAAGCGTCGACCTCGAGCTCCCAACGAACTCCCCCAAGTCAGAGAGTCTGACCGTGTTCTCTGGCAACCTCCTCCGAAAGAGGACCTGGAGCTCCCAAACATTATCAATGGAAGTGATTGCAGAGTTAGCCATCGATGCTCTATGCTGCCCTCTCACGCCTTGTCCTTGGGAGATTCAGCCGCGTGAGCCCTGGACCCATCTAAAACCTCGGAACGCAAGAAAATTGTAATACAGCATTATTCGCGAGATTTAACTGGAATCATCATTCAAAGGTTAATAAAACACACTGGTTATACTGTTTGACTCTAGGGAGAGAAAGAGAGCTTCTCTGGCTAGACAACGCCGTTCATGGAGTTCTAATCTGGAATTCGGGCTCCTGGCAATGCGTCTCAGGGTTTCTCATCACGTTGAATCACCATTCAGGTCAGCGTCATTCATGTGTTTGAATTCAATGGCGACTCTTTGGCTGATGATGAATTTTGGATAGATTTCTCATTAGGATGCCCTCATTTTCTTCTAATTCTGGCTCTCCGTCTGGTTGAATCCGTGATTGTGCTCTGGGGGCTTGAAACTTCTCTTGACGTTTGTGCTTCTGATACCCTTTAGTCCATATTAAGCGTCTCAAATAACTGGAACTGGGAAATTGGCTGGCTTGATTCATAATACTTGGCCCCCATAAAACAAAAGAACTGTCGTGTAATGGAGCTAATTTTCATACGTGGCTGTCTTGTCGAATTGGCCTTTGCGGACGTGTTTATTCTTTTGTAGTTTGAATACGATTTGTTTTTCTTCAGAAGCGTGTTGTTCCGATAAGTGAGTTAATATGCTGGATGGTTAGCGATGCACATTGTTGGAATGAGTTCACTGTTGAGGTCTGATCGAAGTTGTTGATGGAAATCATTCATTCTCCAGTTTCTTGCATTTCTGTTTCAGATAAACAGACCATATTTGTAGACATAGCCGATCATTACTTCCCAATCATGGGGGATTCCTATATATCTACACATTGAGCATTTTCGAATTTATTTATCATACGTATTAAGTGCAGACTTTGAATTTCATCTAGTAGATTGCGCATCAAGTAAAATAGGGTCCCCCTTCAGCATCTTCTCCTAGACTTGATACCGGCAAGGTGATGGTGAAGGAAAGGGTAGATAGACCTTTCCATAGGTTGCTGGGCCGTACTGTGATCTACAAGGCAAGCCAGATCGAGAAAAATTTTGGTGGATGAGACAGCACACGGCGATATCAAAAGAATTGGATGGGGGAATGCAATGAATTGCTAGAATGCAAAAATAATCTGAGAAACCCAAAATCCATACATGACTATCCGTTAAAGACATCCTGGATTCATTGACATTTTCCATGATTTGTTGAAATCATGCGAAGCATTTCGAAGTACCAGAGAATTGATGTTGAATCCGAGTAGGGAGGCAAGGCAATCTTGATGAGAAAGGATATATACAAGCCCTCCCTTGCGAGAGAGTTGGAATCAACTAATCTTGAAGGAGTGTACTCAAAGTACTTTCTATTGAAAACTCCTAATTTTGATTTTAACAAAACATTTTTTGTAAGTATTGTTACATATCTTCAGAAGGAATAGGCCACAGGGTGGTGTATGTTTTTGAGTCTGCTGGTGACAGAAGGAAAACATACAGTGTTTCTGAGCCTGACTGCACCAGACGGAAGACTCGAAGAAATACAGATTCTGAGTCTGTCCGTACTGGACGAAAGACTTGAGCAGATGCAAATTTTGAGTCTGACCGTACCAGATGGAAAACTTAAGCAGACTCAGAACTTGAGTCTGTCAGACTCAGAATGAAACTTTAGGAACAGATCACCAACATTCAAGTATTTCACTTATTTTGGTTATATTGATTTTGTTGTATTAATTTGATTAGCAGAATCAATTAAATGACAACTTTCAAAGGAAAATGGAGTACTTATGGAAGCTCGGATTCTGATTGTATGGGCGAACAGAATTTAAGGGGATCAGATCTACTTCCAACAGTAAAAAAGACTTGCCTTATAAAGTTTGTCCAGGAAGGGAAGACGAAACTCTCAAGGAAAGAGCCAACGGTTGAGTGTGGCTTGGAGAGTATATAAGGATAGGATGAGACCTAGGAGTTAGAGAGGATAAACAAATTCCAAAGTGTGATTTTGTTCTTCAATTGTCTTAAGTGCATAATTGAGTGATCCTAGTGAATTATCAAGAGGAGTGACTCTGTGAGACTCATCATCATCGAGTGCTAATACTCAAGAGTGTGTAATCACCTTTGATCATATAGTGAAGTGGACGTAGGCTTGTCTAAAGTCAAACCACTATAAACTGTGTTTGCAATATTCTCTACTCTCTCTATTTAATTTCAGTTTATAGATTGCAAAAGTTATACATATACTTGTGTGCAAAATCTATCTACACTTATTCACCCTCCTCTAGGTGTTATTACTAGCTACAACAATTGGTATCAGAGTCCTATGCTCATTATTTTGAAGTGTTTATTACTTCTGAGTTAAAGATCCTCTATGGCTAGTATTCTTGCACCAGGACTGATCGAGGGACAGAGCAATACGCGACCACCCTATTTTGATGGCAAAGAGTACAATATCTGGAGAACAAAATGAAGGCTTCCTCATATCAAAGGATCCATTGGAATGGGATGTAGTTGCAAGAGGAATTGATCCAAATGCTGAAATCAAAGAAACTTCAAAGAAAGATGATGGGAAAGCAACATAAACATCAGCTACCACCTCTCCAGAAGAATTGACCAAGAGACAAACTCTTAATGCTAAGGCCATCTACTCTCTTTATTGTGCTTTATCACCTAATGAATATAATCGAATATCTTCTTGTGATACAGCAAAGGAAGTATGGGATAGACTGCACATAACCTATGAAGGAACTGATTGTGTTAAAGAGACCAAAGTAAATATTTTACTTGGTCAATATGAATCCTTCAAGATGAAGCAGGGAGAATCAATTGGAGACATGTTCAGTCGATTTACAAAAATTGTAAATTGACTGGCATATCAAGGACAGCCTGTTCCAGGACCAATGAAAGTCAACAAGCTCTTAAGAGGACTATCAAAAGAGTGGAATAATGTGAAGACCTCCATTAGAGAAACTCTGCGAATTTCACCACTGACAATCGATGAACTTGTCGGTACTCTGCAGTCCTATGAAGCAGAACAAATGAATGAAGAAGTGGAATCCAGAGGTAAGAAAACCATTGCTCTTAAGTCTAACATTGACTCTAATGATACAGGTTCTAAGGATGAGCTAGACGATGAAGAACTGGCATTGCTAATTAGAAAAGTAAAGAATCTAAACAAGAAGGGCAAGAAGCTCCAAAGCAAGAAGCAAAATAGGCAGATTGAACAACGAAAAACAGAGGATGACGAAGATTATGTCAAAGATATTGTCTGTTTCGAGTGCAAAAAGAAAGGTCACATAAAACAAAACTATCCAAAACTCAAGAAGAACAAAGGGAAATATGAAAAGTAGAAGAAAGCCCTGAAAGCTGAAACCTGGAGTGACACTGAGGTTGAAGACAGTGAAGATGAATATGGTCACATATGTCTAATGGCACACTCAGATTCAAACTCTGAAGCTGATTTAGACTTAGACTCAGACTCAGACTCAGACAAAGAATTTAAGGTTAGTAACTCTGATATTCCTCCCGAAGTTTCAAATTATATAAATGAACTATGTTTGAATTTGAAATCTACTTTGAAAAAAATTTCCAGTTTAAAAAAGAAAAATTGCAAGTTGAGTCAAATGAATCATTCTTTAAATGAAAAATTTGGTGATCTCAAAAAGGAATTTTCAGTAATAAAGAAAAATCGAGATTTTCTTTTAAACGAAAATGAATCCCATAAAAAGGAAATTTTGGTGACAAAGGAAAATAGAAATTATTTACAAAATGAAAATGAGTCTCTCAGAAAGGAAATTTCAAACATTATTACTAAGTTTTCAAAAGGATCAAAAACCCGGCAGCATATACTTTCTATTCAGATTTCCTATTTTGATAAGTCAGGACTTGGGTACTATAAGGAAAGTGAGTCATTAATCGATTTTCCTAAAGTCAAGGAAAGAATTAGAGAGAGACCTCCTCGACAGGCCTATAGAAATCATTTCAAAAAGAATTTTACAAAAATTATTGGTCGAGATCATCTCAAATGTTCTAATTGTGGAGAAAAAGAACATTTTGAAAACAAATGTCCTAAAGTCTGGAGACCTGTTTAAAAGAAATGGGTAGACAAAGCATATACTAACACCGAAAGATCCAAGAAAATCTGGGTACCAAAGAAGAAGTGAATATGCATGTTGACTGTAGGTAAGTTTCAAGAGCAAGAAGAAATGGTGTTTAGATAGTGGATGTTCAAGACACATGACTGGGGATTCAAGAATGTTTGTTGTTTTAGAAAAGGTTAAAGGAGGAATGGTCTCTTTTGGAGGAAATACCAAGGGAAACATTGTTGGATCTGGAACGGTCAAGATTGGCAGTTTAATCATCAACAATGTATCTCTGGTTAAAGGATTGAACTACAACCTTCTTAGCATCAGCCAGCTATGTGATGCTGGATTCAGAATTAACTTCAAGGAAAATTTATGTTATGGAACTAGCAATGATTCTTCTCAGTCATTTACTGGACGAAGACATGGGAACATCTATCTTCTAGACATAAATGAAGACACTACCAAATGTCTAATTTCAGTCCATGACGAGGCAAACCTCTGGCATCGCAAACTTGGACATGTTAGCATGAATCAAATCTCCAAGCTACATAGCAAAAAGCTTGTTCGTGGCTTGCCTTCATTAACCTATAAGAAGACAGATCTTTGTTCCGCATGCACTTTGGGAAAACAGGTTAGAAATTCTTTTAAATCTATGAAACAAGTTTCTACTAAACATGTACTGCAGCTGCTTCATATGGATCTGTTTGGCCCAACTAGAACTCAAAGCATTGTAGATAAGAAATACTGTCTGGTAATTATTGATGACTACTCTCGTTTTACATGGGTGTTCTTTCTTGCCAATAAAAGTGAAACTTTTTCTTATTTCTCGATATTTGCAAAAAGAGTTCAAAATGAGAAAGGTTATTCTATTTCCAACATTACAACAGATCATGGAGGAGAATTTGAAAATCAGAACTTTACAGACTTTTGTAACGAAAATTGCACTCAACATACGTTCTCTTCTCCCTACACTCCAGAACAAAATAGAGTTGTAGAAAGAAAGAACAGATCGTTGTAAGAAATGGCTAGAACTCTACTTACTGAAAGTAAGGTGGCAACTCGTTTTTGGGTAGAAGTAGTCTCCACATCTTGTCATATTATTAATAGAGTTTTTCTAAGGCCAATTCTTGAGAAAACTCCTTATGAGATTTTCAAAGGAAGAAAACCAATTGTTTCTTACTTCAAAATTTTCGGTTGTAAATGTTTCATTCTTAAAAATGCTAACAATCTTCCAAGCAAGTTTGAGGAGAGACCGGATGAAGGTATATTTCTGGGATATTTAGCCACAAGTAAAGCATACCGAGTGTTCAACAAAAACACTCAGATAGTGGAAGAATCTATGAATGTGAGTTCCTAGAACAAGACTCCTCCAAAAAGGGCAAAACTGAAATTGAAGATCCATAACCAAATGTTGCTCCTAAAAATTCAACTCTCAACAAAGAAGCTAACTCGTCACAGAAAATCGACTCTAAGGGAACTCAAGAACAAAGAATCACTCAGCTGGACACTGCTCAGTCACCAGAGGATGCTGATGACAGCGGAATGCAGAGCAAAAACTGGAAACATAAGTCTAGTCATCCTCAAGAGCTAGTCATTGGAGATATCAGTGAAGGAATTCCAACCAGATTGAAAAACAAAAAGGAAATAAGTATTGTGGCACTCATCTCTGAGATTGAACCCAAAGGAGTAGACGAGGCCCTTACAAATGAAAGCTAGATAGAATCAATGCAAGAAGAACTCTAGCAGTTTAAAAGAAATGAAGTGTGGGAATTGGTTCCCAAACCCAATGGAAGAACCATCATAGGTACTAAGTGGATCTTCAGGAATAAAGTGAATGAACATGGGAAAGTGACCAGAAACAAAGCAAGACTTATAGCCAAAGGCTATTCACAGTCAAAAAGAATAGACTAAGATGAAACCTATGCTCCTGTAGCAAGATTGGAAGCTATCAGACTATTACTTGCCTATGCTTGCTATCAAAACTTCAAGCTATTTCAAATGAATGTAAAGAGCGCATTTCTAAATGGATTTATCAAAAAAGAAGTCTATGTGGAACAACCTCCTAGATTCGAGGAACCAAGGAAGCCAGATCATGTATACATACTGAAAAAGGCTCTGTATGGTCTAAAACAAGCGCCTCGAGCCTGATATGAGCGACTAAGTAAGTTCCTACTAGACAACAAATTCAAGAAAGGTATGGTTGATACAACTTTATTTATCAAGAAGGAAGGTAAGGATATTCTTCTAATACGAATCTATGTAGATGATATTATCTTCGGTTCTTCAAATGAACATTTGTGCAAGAACTTCTCAAAGTCTATGCAGGAGGAATTTGAGATGAGCATGATGGGAGAACTTACATTCTTCCTAGGACTTCAGATCAAACAATCAAAACGTGGAACCTTCATCTATCAAGAAAAATACACCAGAGACTTGATCAAGAAGTTTGGAATGGAGAAATGCAAGAAAACTGAAACTCCAATATCAACCTCCATCAAACTTGATTAGAATGAATCTGGGAAGAAAGTTGACCAAAAGACTTATCGAAGCATAATTGGGTCCCTTCTCTATCTTACTGCATCTAGACCAGATATTATATATAGTGTGTGTCTATGTGCTCGATTCTAAGCAGACCCTAGAGAGTCTCATCTTACAGCAGTGAAGCATATAATTAAGTACATAACTACTTATCCATTTCTGGGTCTATGGTATCCTAAGGGATCAGACTTTACTCTCCTTGGATACTCAGATGCTGACTTAGCAGGATGTAAAGTGGATAGGAAGAGTACATCTGGAACATGTCAACTACTAGGACAGATGCTGGTGTCTTAGTCTTCTAAAAAACAGAACACTGTGACTCTATCGACTGCGGAAGCATAATACGTTGCCCTTGGAAGCTACTGCTCACATATTTTATGGATGAAACAACAACTAAGGGATTATGGAAAGGAAGAAACCTGTACTGAAATAAGGTGTGATAATACAAGTGCCATAAATCTTACCAAGAACCCGATTCTACATTCCAGGGCAAAGCACATCAAAATCAAGCATCATTTTATTAGAAACCATGTACAGAAAGGTGATATATTTGTGGAGTTTATCGATTCGAAAAATCAATTGGCAAATATCTTCACAAAGCCATTGGACAAAGGTACATTTGATTCAATTTGTAGTAGATTAAATATCATTAATCATTTTGCATAAAATCTTTGAAGACAGGATACAATCTGGGAGAAGCATTTGGACAGATCTTCTGTGTAGCACCCATAAGGAATTGATGGTATTTTTAAATTTAATTTTGGTGTGTACGGTATTTGATTAATCTTGGTAAGTTGTTATTAACAAAATAATTGATTTGCATAGCCTTGGTACATGCCTAAATTATTTGCATTATTTCCGATGATTTTTAAAATTCTTGAAAAACTGCTATTTTGAGCCAAAAGTCGTGTCGTTTCATTTTCAAAAGTCTATAACCCCCAAAAAGGAATGAAGTCTTTCACGACAATCTTTAGAAACCCTCTTCCAGAAAACCCAAAGAACTAATCTTTTTCTCTAAATCAAACCAAACCCTCTCCGAACAATGGCTTCGAGATCCTCCATGTCCAGATCAAGGTCTGTGTCTCCATCTCCCAAAAGAAGGTCCAACAGGATTGCTGGCAGAGGACCAAGGAACATAGAGGGAGGACATACACTTTTTGATCTGACGCAAACATCTGATGATTCCCAAGGTCAATCTCAAAGTGCATCGATTCAAATGGATGCAACTGAAAATCTGGAGCCTCAGAGAAATTTCCCAACAGATACTGAGCTGAGAAATGTCTTCAAACGAGGTACGTCTGTATTAATCTTGCCTAAGCTAGAAAACCCTCATTCTGTTATGCGGATGTATCAACGCTTAGTGCAAAGAAATGCAACGGAAGATATGAAACTCTTCCTTCTGCAACAAAAAGGGTATGCGAATGAACTTTGTCTGGTTCAAGCTGTGCAAACTACAAAACCACCTTCTAGACAAAGCGCACAAGGGAGTGATAAGGAGAATGCCCTAGGAGAGAAGGAGGATGATGAAAGAATCTATCGGAATTTTGAAATCAGAATGGGGATTGCAGTAATGGTTAGAAATACCACGGGGAAATTATTTCGATCAAAGGAACATAAGACTTTCTATAACAGACTACTGGAATGTGGAGTTATGCATCATAGGGTTGTGGACTTTGATTTTCTAGATGCTGCTGATGTAAAACTATGGGAACATTTTGAAATGTTGCAGATGGATCAATTTTGCACTGACTCCGCTATTGTTTATCCAGAACTGACAGCATATTTTTACTCCAACCTGACATTTCTGTCTCTAAATAGAATGCAGTTTAATATGAATGATAGGTTCTATGATGTCGGTACAGATGTTCTAGCTGATATCATGAAAGTTGAAAGGGGTCCTTTCAGGCCAATAGAAGTCACCTATGATACTGTCTGTAAGTATCTTACAAAGTCTGTTAGGCTTACTATCACTTATCCCTACTTAACTTCAGCAAGAACTATTCTACATGAGATCATCATAAGTTGCATTCGTCCCAAGGCTTCATCAAAAACTGATGTGTTAAGATTCGAGGCCAAACTAATGTGGGCAATTGAGAAGGGAGTGATATTCTCACTTCCTCACACTGTTCTTCTGCACATGTATCGAACAGTATCGAAAGATAAAGGACAGTTGCCTTAAGGAGCTTTGGTAACCAGAATCTTTGAACATCACAAGATCGATATACCAAGCAGACTTTGCACTAAAGAGCTTCCAACCATGGTCATCGATCTTAAAATGATAAACAAGATGAGGCTGAAGGACGTTGCTAAAGCATCGAGACGAAAAGAGAAGGAACTGGCCAAGGCATCAACCACAGCAAAACGAAAGGAAAAAGAAGTGACTGCTGCGGAACCTAGTTATAAGAAAAGAAGACAATTGTTGCTACATGACGAAGATGATGAAGAGGAGACTATCTCTGAAATTCTGGTGAAAATGGGTCAAATTGAACAGAGAAGGACTGAAACCGAACCAGAACTATCTCCACATGTAGTGACTGAAGCAAATCTTCCTGATGCAGCAACTGAACTTGATGAGAATGTGCAAAAGTCTGCGGCAAAGGAAATTGAGTCTGACAAAGATGGACCAAAAGAAGGGGAAAAATGGAAGAAGAAGAGGTTAGAGCAAATGAGGGTGCTATCCCAATAGCTGAGGAAGAGAGAGAACTATTGGGACATCAAGGCCAAACTGAAGCATCAACTTTAGGGGAGCCTACTTCTCAAAATGTTGGAACAGATATACCTGTAACTTCATATGATCATGCCGAATCTCAGAAGATTTTGGCTTTGGTTATGGAAATAAGAGATCGTCAAGTTGCTATGGAAACCTCTCTCAACAACAGACTGGAGACTTTAGAGACAACAGTTCATCAATATCTTACCAGAATAGAGGAGTCTGCCACGGATATAGAGGATTTCACCTTTGTTCGGACCCCTAAGAAAAAATCTTCTTAAAAGAAATCGTCATTTGGTTTGAACTTCTGTTAGACTTTATTTTTCAGGATATTGTCTTTCCGATAGTGACAAAAAGGGGGAGTAAAATCTGGTTGTTGGATTTTTTATTTTTGAATTTTGCTTGTTGGAATTTTGCTTGCTGATTGCTTTTTGTGTTCAGAATTATTGCTTGCTACTTGATTCGTATTAGTTGATGCTTGTGTTGAACATAGATGCATAAATCATCTGTTGTAAGCTTCTCTGGAAAGTATGTGTTGCCATTCATAATTTGCAGGGGACAAGAAGCATAAAAAGTTTTGTCACCATCAAAAAGGGGGAGATTGTTGAAAACTCTTAGTTTTGATGTTAATAAAACATTTTATGTAAGTATTGTTACATATCTTCAGAAGGAATAGGCCACAGGTCGGTGTATGTTTTTGAGTCTGCTGGTGGCAGAAGGAAAACATACAGTGTTTTTGAGTCTGACTGCACCAAATGGAAGACTTGAAGAAACACAAATTCTAAGTCTGTCCGTACCAGACGAAAGACTTGAGCAGACGCAAATTTTGAGTCTGACCGTACCAGACGAAAAACTTAAGCAGACTCAAAACTTGAGTTTGTCAGACTCAAAATGAAACTTCAGGAACAGATCACCAACGGTCAAGTATTTCACATATTTTGGTTATATTGGTTTTGTTGTATTAATTTGATTAGCAGAATCAATTAAATGACAACTTCCAAAGGAGAATGGAGTACTTATTGAAGCCCGGATTCTAATGGTATGGGCGAACAGAATTCAAGGGGATCAGATCTATTTCCAACGATCAAAAAGACTTGCCTTATAAAGTTTGTCCAGGAAAGGGAAGACGAAACTTTCAAGGAAAGAGCCAACGGTTGAGTGTGGCTTGGAGAGTATATAAGGATAGGATGAGACCTAGGAGTTAGAGAGGATAAACAAATTCCAAAGTGCGATTATGTTCTTCAGTTGTCTTAAGTGCATAATTGAGTGGTCCTAGTTAATTACCAAGAGGAGTAACTCTGTGGGACTCATCATCACCGAGTGCTAACACTCAAGAGTGTGTAATCATTTTTGATCATATAGTGAAATCTAGCCTATTGGCTAATCGCCTGGAGAGTGGACATAGGCTTGTCTAAAACCGAACCACTATAAACTATGTTTGCAATCTTCTCTACTCTCTCTATTTAATTTCAATTTATAGATTGCAAAAGTTATACATATACTTATGCGCAAAATCTCTCTACACCTATTCACCCCCTTCTAGGTGTTATTACTAGCTACAACACTTTCCGATGCTGAATTTTCCTCCCACAAGAGGGTTTCTCTCTAGGAGGTATATGTAATATTTCCAACATTTTTAAATGAGATTAACAAACTTTCCCATAGGGAGGTCTAATTAGTTTTTTTTTTTTTGTACTTCTCGAGGGACATGAGATCCTTTATCCTTACTTGTGTCCTTGTGTAATTAGTATCCCATTCATCACAATCTCATGTGAATAGGGATAATCGTGAAATTTGTGACTAAATATATTAATAGTTGCCACTTATCGAGACACAAAATAAAGACGTCATGTGCGATAGAGGATCTCCAGCCTTATGCGACCAGCAGTGGTTAGCACTTCAACGTTAAATTTTTAGCTTCGAGTCTCCTGCAATACTTTCGTTTCTCTTTTTATTCATGGCTTTTTTTTTCCTGCACATCAAATGAATTATTAGCAAAAAATTTCCTATTCCTTCTATTGTGCTTTCATTTCTCGCAAAAATACATTATTATAAAAAGATCTTGCCATAAAAAATATACCAACAAACCAAAAAAAAAAAAAAACATATTTCAAAAAATGTGTTGTATTTATCATTAGGATTCATCTAAGAAACACTGCTAATTAAGTCATTATATCAATTTTGCAAAGACAATGACCGCAAGTAACGTCTTCCCAATACGACACTGTAGACTACCAATTTGATCATGTTATCATCATATTACATGTCTTAGAATTATATTAAACATAGCCAAGCAGTCAAGTTATTTCTTCGGCAAACTTGCTTTCTATTACATGAACGTAAACAAGCACAATCACAAATGCTATCAATGATTCCAAATTAATTTCTTCATTAAAATGATAATGATATTAAGACGAAGAATTACAAACAAAAGACTGAATTTGGAGGTAGAACATTAGAAGATGCAACTGAGTCAAATTACTATGAATCGGAAAAAAATGACTAAAATGCTGTAAAATCTCTCTTTGAACTGACAAAAAGCAACTCCCTTTCATCTTGATGCAGATATCCGTCTACCATCACAAGCATAAAGATGACATAGAGCAAAACAAGCAAACTCTACACACCAAAAAACAACAATAAGCACAACTTCAAACAAACCTTACTTTAGCCAGACTGTTTTCGCAAACTTAGATTCCAAGCAAGACTCAGCCTAAGATGCTTATCAATGCCAATGATATTTTGAGACAGAGGCAACTCTCAAAACTATGCATAACAAAGAGCTTGATAAGTTTGACTACATCAACATCCAAGGAACCACCTGTATGTGATAGAAACTATTCATGGACTCAAAATATAATAGATACAGTGGCTCCATATAAACTCCAATACACTTCTGAAAATCTTTCCCTGAGGAGCTTGTTTTATTCAACCAAATTCGAAATCCCAAATTCTATGAGTTTGATGAACCCAACAAAGCTACAGCACCTTGCTCCATACTTGATTAGAGAATCTACACTCGAAAAATAGATGAGAGCGAGATTACGTGCTTATATTACAGAACAATTAGAGAGATCTAGTACTCCCAACACACCAACTGTAAATCCTCTCAAAA
Organism: Corymbia citriodora subsp. variegata; assembly: GCA_014858505.1. Taxonomy (NCBI): domain Eukaryota; kingdom Viridiplantae; phylum Streptophyta; class Magnoliopsida; order Myrtales; family Myrtaceae; genus Corymbia; species Corymbia citriodora. Next base: position 188,463 of record MU089572.1, on the reverse strand, counting down.
GTGGGGAGTTTATCACGTATTACTAACCAACCAGCTCTTGGCTCATTAGGGGAGAACCACACAAGTTTGTGCCATTCAACATTAGCACACTTGTTTCTGAATATCAATTATCAGTTCTTGAAGATACGTAAGTCGATGCAACTGATTAGGTAACGATTTTATTTTTGGACATTCCGACAGATAAAACCTCGAGATGCCGGGAGGAAGAGGAGGGAAGCACTCCAACTCCAGTGCACAACAATTCGACAAATACAAGGAAGTGAGACAAAGGCAACTCTCAAAACTATGCTTGACAGAACTTGATAATTTTGATTTCATTAAACATCCAAGGAGCCACCTGTAAATGCAACAAATTATTCATGGACTTCAAGATATAATAGATGCAGCAGTTTGCATATAAACTGCAATAGACACTTCTGAAAATCTTTCCCTAAGCAGCTTGTTTCATCTAAACCGAATTCACAATCGCAAATTCCAGGAGTCAGATGAATCAAACAAAACTGCAGCACCTTTCTCCATACTTTGATTGGAGAAACTACACTCCATAGATAGATGAGAGCAATATTCAATGCTTAGATCACAGAACGAGAGAGAGATCTAATACTCCCAACAGACCAACTATTAATCCTCTCAACAGTAGGAAGTTTATCAAGTATCGCTAACCAAAAAATAAAGCCAAATCTTGGCGCATTAGGGGAGAACCACCCAAGTTTGTGCCAGTCAACATCAGCATCCTTGTTTCTGACAATATCCCATGCAACAAAAAAGTTAAGGCAATCATTTGAAGAAGCTGCACAAAAAACAACTTTGTTGGCAGCTGAGGAACTAGGATGACACACCACAAACTGCAGCTTGTATGGGAACCAACTCTTCAGACCTAGCAGCAGGCATTTCCAATGAGAGTTACGTATTGCAGCCAATCGTTTGGCCTCAAAACTGCTTAGGAGGACAAACAGTGTCCCATCTAACTTTTGCTCCCTCTTTCTTATAAGGATCTCCATCCAAAGGAAAGCTCTACACTTTCTCAACCATTTCACAAGATTTATTTGGGAAACAGAAAAAGTGGACACTAATGGTTAACCGGACTACGAATGACATAATTAATAGGCTGAAGTTGGATGGCATATGAGCGGCTTTTAATTAATAACCTATGTTGATCTCACTTAGGAAAATGTGCATGGTATTACTCATCTATTCTGCTGGACCCAAGAAGTTCTAGTCCTTGAGGTGCATCATAAATATGTATAGCGAGATGGACATGTATATTGATTTCTCATCGAATTGTCATCGTTTTGAGCCTCGAACACAACAAGGGTGTTTGCTGGTCACTTTTGTTCATATGTGGAATGCTAGGATTTTGATCCCATTTCGATAGTGTTTTAGTCATGTGAACATATAGAGAGATGCCGCATTGATGTTCCATTCATTTTGCGTCAAGTTGGAGCATTTTCAAGGCTTGAAACACAAAAAATAATTAGATTCCATCTTGCCCAGATTTGAGTCAAGTAAAGTTGGGTAGTTTTCTGATGTTATTTATGCGTTACTTGGACTTCTTCAGCACGTGTATCAACTTAAGAAAGAGACGCTTTGGATTCGCATTGATTTCATGTCGGGATTATTACATTCTTATGCTCGGAGCGTGCTTAAGATGTCCTCAGAGCTTCCTGTCCTTATGTATGTGAGTGAATGAGGCTTTTTTTTTTCTGATCTCATTTGGATGATGAACTTGTATTTGTGGTTGGTGGGATCTTCGCTCTGTTTAGGTACCTACTCGCACTTCTTGTTGGGTTTCCTGTGAGCGTTGCTGTCATTTTTTTCTCATATTGACAGTGATTTAAGAGAATTTGTTTTGTTCTGTCAAGTCCTTTGATTATGACAAGTACATAACAAGACACCAAACATATACAGAGACCCCTCAAATTTTGGCTCCAACTTCTCCCACAATAGTTTTTTTCTTTCATTTGCGCCTTATTGCCTGCACATCAATTGAATTGTACAAAATTTTATCGTACTTTCTATTCTACTTTCATTTCTCACGATAATACCTAATCATAAGCAATGTGCTGCATTTATCATTAGGATTTATCTAATAAACAGCGTTGGCATAAGTCCTTATTATCCAAAACTCACAAATGCAATAAGTGCGAGTAAGCACACGTTTTCCCAATTCCACGTTATGAGATCATCAGTTCGTCATGTTATCATTAGATTAAAATAGAGCCAAGTTTCCTAAGTTATCCCCTTTTTCAAAATTGTATTTATTGTTTTCGACGTAGTTTTTTGACATTGTTTTCGACATAGTTTACAGGGCACGAGTTTGAACTTTGAAGTGGGCAAAATTGCTTGTAAGTTGGATTTCCTTGTCAATGATGTAGGGCTTCTTCTTGGAACAAGTCTTCATAGGCAAACGTGCTTCTCATTAAATAAATAGTAAGCACAGGCATGAACACCCTCGACGATTCTGTGAGGATGAAATGACGAATGACTACAAGAAGAAAGCCGAATTTCTGAGAATGAATTTCATGCGGATATAACTAAATGAAATTACCATGAACCAAAAAGAAAAGAAGAGAGTAGAATGTAGTAAAATCTCTCTTTGGATCTAAATAGTTGCTTTCTTACTCTTATAGCAACTCCCTTTCCATTGTTGGGGTTCTTCCTCAAAAACTACTTGGAGAAATGGGAAGGCCAATGACATAGAAATTGGACCTCATAAAGAATGGGTCCCCAAACAAGAGGGTTGAAGTTGACATCTGTATCACAAGCATAGAGACGACAGAGCAAAACATGCAACTTTACACACCAAAGAGCAACAATAAGCACCACGTCAGGCAAACCTTTGCTCTATCTAAGTAGTTTTCACAAAGTCAGATTCCAAGCAACACAGGCTATGATGCTCATCAGTGCCAATCTTATTTTGAGACCAAGGCAACTCTCGAAACTATGCTTAATAGAACTTGATAATTTTGATTTCATTAAACATCCAAGGAGCCACCTGGAACGCAACAAATTATTCATGGACTTCAAGAAATAATAGATGCAGCAGTTTCCATATAAACTGCAAAACGCTTCTGAAAATCCTTCCCTGAGCAGCTTGTTTCATCTAAACCGAATTCACAATTGCAAACTCCAGGAGTCGGATGAATCAAACAAAGCTGCAGCGCCTTTCTCCATGCTTGATTGGAGAAACTACACTCAATAAATAGATGGGAGCAATTTTCAATGCTTAGATCACAGAACGAGAGAGAGAGATCTAGTACTCCCAACAGACTAATTGTTAATCCTCTCAACAGTGGGAGGTTTATCATGTATTACTAGCCAAAAAATAAAGCCAAATCTTGGCACATTAGGGGAGAACCACCCAAGTTTGTGCCAATCAACATCAGCATACTTGTTTCTGGCAATATCTTAAGGCAACAAAAAAGTTAAGGCAACCATTTGAAGAAGCTGTGCAAAGAACAACTCTGTCTGCAACTGAGGAGCTAGGAAAAATGGCATCACAAACTGTAGCATGTACGGGAACCAACTCTACAACCTAGCAGGCCATTTCCAATGAAAGTCCCAAATTACAGCCGATCCCTTGGCCTGCAGAGGAAGAGGAGTCATAAATTATTCTCCTTGAGAATGATTTCAGCATTGTGCCGGAATTTATACCAAAGAGAAAGATCATCTCCATTATCCACTATTTGTTTAATGCGGGGTTTCAAAATGTTCCTGACTTTTAATAAATTCTTTCAAGCATAAGTAGCATCTGGCTTACAGTCAAGATGATAGCTATAGAGCCAGGCAAAACACTAGAGACCACAACTCAACAAAATACTCCACGGACAATTCAAAATACAAGAAGATTTCACAAATCCAGTCTTCGAATGACAAGTCCTCCAAACAGCTTAGGAGGACAGACAGTGTCCCACCTAACTTCTGCTCCCTCTTTAGCATGAGGATCCCCCATTCCAAAGGAAAGCTCTACATTGTCGCTCAACCATTACAAAAACTTTCTTGGGAAACAAAAAGAGTGGACAATAATAGTTAACCAGACTACGAATAACAGAAATAATAAGCTGAAGTTAGCTGGCATATGAGTGACTATTAACCGTGCTTTAAATCTTGTTGTAATTTGATGATTTTATGAGAGGCTTATAATCCTTGTCCGAAAGTCTTCCAAACAATCCGCAATTACTGGGAGAAAGAACCAAACAAGAACATAGGGTTGACTGATTGGTCATGCCGATTTGATTGCTGCATGTTAGACAAATTTCTTTTTTAAAACACCTTAAGCTGTTAAGAAACGTGCCAAGTAATGTATATATAATGATTCAACCCAAAAATGTATATATAACGTATAACTCAACACTCCTCTTGCAACCGACCAAAAAAGAAAAAAAACACTGCCCTTACATAGAACGATCCCTTAGACACGCACAATAGAATGTGGATGTAATCACATCAATGAGATAGCTGGGGAATGATACAAATAATACAAAAGATGAGAAATTTAACACCATTGACGTGCTTTGATACAATGCTAGAAATGAACAAGTAGAATGCAGACAATTTGCTAATCCTTCAGAATATATTCTAGATTCTGATTATACCCCATCATCATTAGCCATGTCTTTCAAATGGCCTGTCAAAAGAAACAGCAGAAACAAATCTACCCACCCTCTAAACTTTGTCGACCTGCGACTGCAAGGCTATGCATGCTTGATTCCATGAAGCAGAATATGAATAGTTATCAAAATGAACAATGGGCAAAGAATTCATAGAGTGCTATCCAGGACGCGAAATGCCTTCATTTGCATCTGTACTCAAACCGACTAAACCATTCCTTAATCTTGGATGCTGAGTACAATGCCGGAATGGAAGGGTTGATGTGCGATAAATCTGTTTTCCCCATAGGTTTTGATGTGCTTCATAGTATGCTAAAAAATGAGAAGATCGCATGTGGGAATAAGTACTTTGTATTGGTAAATGCAGACTCAAAGTTAATACCGAGTTGCTTCCATTTCTGGTGAATGCTGCAAAAGTAATTTCCGCATATCAGAATCAGAGATATAAGGGAAACTAGTCAGGTACATTCCCGCAACTTAATAAATGTGTTCAAATGGAGTTTTCAGACTAAAACAGGAAAGAAGATCTAAAGCACCCGACTGCCATTAACATGACACGAACTTGCTGTATCCATCTGAAGTTCTGAGCTACACTTTTTCAAAAAGATGCAACTTTCAAACATTTTTAGACTTGTCTTTGCTATTAACCTATCATATAAATTATGTCCAGATTTTAGATTCATCTAGTGGATTGAATATCAGGGTAAAACAGACACTTAATGGGGAAAGAGACATATATGCATACCTATCCCCATGAGTAATTTGAGAACCAACTAATGGAAAAATTTTCACAGAAGTCAAGATCTTAAGAACAGAGCCTGCATTAGCATGTCCCTTCGTCTCTACAATGAGGAACAATCTCACATCCAGGGTCCCCTTCAGCATCTTCTCCTCCCAGACTTAATACCGGTGAGGCAATGATGAAGGAAGGGTACATAGATGTTTCTATAGGTTGCCGGGACGTACCAACACACTTCACCAATGGAATTCCAATGTAATCTGAAGGGCAAACAAGATTGAGAGAATCTTGGAGAATGAGACAGAGCACAATGATGACAAAAGAATTGGATGAGTACAGAAAGCTACTAGAATGCAAAAAAAGCTGAGAATCCAAATTCAAATGCAACAGTCTGTTAATAACATCCCAAATTTTTATTTCATTGTTGCTGGATCAAAGAAGTCATGCGAAGCATTTCAATGGATAGGGGGACCAATGCCAAATCTGAGAAGAGAAGTGACTACAAGTATAAGAGCAGAGTACGAGGAGTGGTAAATGGCAAGATTAATACCTGACTTTAATGAAATCTTCATGAGATGGAGACGGCGATGGAGGTGAGGACGATGAAGTGGAGAGATGAAGCATAGATGATTAAGGTGCAAACAACAAAATATAAGGAGACGATGATGGAAGGGGCACTTTTCATAGCCCCTAGTTTGGCCCAATTGCTATCTGCAAAAATTAAAAACAACCTTTTTTAAGTAACATAACGTTTCCAATGAGAGTGATGAATTACAGCAGATACTTTGGTCTGCGGAGGAAGAGAAGATTCATAAGTTATTCTCCTTGAGAAATTATCCTGGCAAGATCCCGGTATGGTGAGAGAAATATTTTCTCCATTACCAACTATATATTTGATGTGGGGTTTCAAAAAATTCCCAACTCTTAATAACCTCCTCAAAGCATAAGGAGCATCTGGTTTACAGTCAAGATAATAGCTATGGAGCCAGGAAAAACATGGAGACCACACCTCAACAAAATACTCCATAGACACTTTAAAATACAAGCAAGGTTTCACAAATCCGTCTTTGAATGCCAAGGCCTCAAAACTTCTTAGGAGGACAGACAGTGTTCCATCTGACTTTTGCTCCCTCTTAAGTATACAGATCTCCCTTCTTAAGAAAAGCCCTACACTTTCACCAACCATTTCAAAATCTTTCTTGGGCAACAAAAAGAGTTGACACTAATACTTAACCACACTATGAATAACAGATTTAATAAGCTGAAGTTCACTGGCATATGAGCGGCTTTTAACTGTCCAAGCTTTAAATCTTGTTGGAATTGGATGATTTTTTGAGAAGCTTATAATCCCTGTCTGAAAGTGTTCCACAACTTTACTAGAAGAAATAAACCAAACAAGAACATAGGGTTGGCTGATCAATCATGCTGTTTGATTTGATCGTTGCATGTTAAACAAATACATTTTTTAAAAGCTTAAGCTGTTAGGAGACTTGCCAATCAATGTATATAACACGTAAAACTACACGCACGACAAAATGTGGATGTAATCACATCAATGAGAAAAATGGGGAAATGATAACAAAAAACATAACATACAAGAAAATTTTAAATCACTGACATGTGTTTTGATAAAATGCTAGAAATGAACAAGTAGATAGCTGACAATTTGTTGGAAATTTCACAAAACAAGCAGAATGCAGGCAACATGCTAAATCGTTCAGAAGAAATTACCCACTTCTAAACAGCCAGTCAAAAGAAATAGCAGAAACAAATCTACTCACCCTTTAAACTTTGCCAACTAGCAACTAGAGAGTCCAGGGCTAATCTTGGACGGTGAGTAAAATGCTGGAATGGAAGGGTTGAGCCGCAATAAATCTGTCTCCCCCATAGATTTTGATGTGCATTGCAGTATGCTCGGAAACGAGAAGATTGTGCATGTGCGGGAAAAAGTACTTTGTATCGGTAAATGTGGATAGAAAGTTAATCCCGAGTTTCTTCCACTTCTGGGGAATGCTGCAAAAGTAATTTCTGCGTTATCAGAATCATAGATATAAGAGAAATTAGGAACGTACATCCCACAACTTTGTAAATGTGTTCAAATGGAGTTTCCAGACTAAAACAGGTAAGAAGATTTAAAGCACCTAACTACTAATATGACATGAGCTTGCTCTATCCATATGAAATTCTGAGCTACGCTTTTTCTAATGTGATGCAACTTTCAAACATTTTCCAAACTTGCCTGTGCTATTTATTTTTATGATCTCGAGATTCATCTAGCGGACTAAAACATCAGGGGAAGAACAGATACTAGTTAAACAGGGGAAGAGAACATGTATACATACCTCTATTCCCCCGTGAGTCATTTAAGAACAGCAGAGCTTACAGTGGCATCTCCACAATGAGGAGGGATCTCACATCCAGGGTCCCCTTCAGCATCTTCTCCTCCTAGACTTAGTATGCGGAAACTAGTCAGGTACATTCCACAACTTAGTAAATGTGTTCAGATGGAGTTTTCAGACTTAAACAGGAAAGAAGATTTAAAGCACCTAACTGCCATTAAAATGACCCGAACTTGCTCTATTTATTTGAAGTTCTGAGCTACACTTTTTCAGGGAGATGCAACTTTTCAAACATTTTCAAACATTTTCAAACTTGTCTTTGCTATTAACTTATCATATAAATTATGTCTAGACTTTATATTCATCGAGCAGATTGAACATCAGGGTAAAACAGACACTTAGTGAATGGGGAAAGAGAAACATGAATAATTTGAGAATCAACTGATCATGGAGAAGTTTCCACAAAAGTCAAGATCTTAAGAACGAAGCATGCAATGACATTTACCTTCGTCTCTACAATGAGGAGCAATCTCGCATCCAGGGTCCCCCCTTCAGCATCTTCTCCTCATAGACTTAACACAGCAGCAGAGAGAGGTAGGCGGCAATGATTGAGTTGCCCACAGCAACAAAAAGAGGAAGAAGAGCAGATGATGAAAGAGAGAATATGATAGGGCTCAGATTCTACACCTCCCTAATACGAATACGAACCCCCCCCCCCCCCCCCCCCCCCCNGTCTAGGAGATTATTACTCAATTGGACATGCGGGATTTGGCGGATGAGGGGCCAATAGCAATCGGTCCCTTTCTTGCATCTCTCCTCCACTCTCCCACAGCCTTTCTCTCTTAAGTAATCGAGTCACCCCCACTCAATGTAACTTTTGGGATTTGGCAGATGAGGGACCAATAGCAGCCAGTCCCTTTCTTGCATCGCTCCTCCGACATCCTTTGATCCACAACCATTCAAGGGAGAGAGGGAGGCCGTCCTGGGGCAACTCCCTGAGCTTCGGGCAATCATTGATCCATAAGTTCCGGAGAGAGGGAGGGAGACTGCAGGACAGTCTTTCCACTTTCTCCATATCTCTAATCCAGAGATAAAGCAGAGAGGAAGGCAGCGGAAGCACAAGATCCTCCTCCTCTCCCACTCCTCCCACGCTGCCGTCGATATCTAGACATTGAAGGGAGGTGAGAGGGGTAAGCCACTCCCTCACCGGCTGCTTCATATTCTCGCATCCAATTAAAGTAAGTCTCTGTAGCTGGGGTGGCAATCCTCCGTCGGGTAAGCACGTGATACTCTCACACATATTAATTGTCAGATATTGGAGAAATGTCAGTCGATGCAATTGATTAGGCAATGATTTTATCTTCGGACAATTCTGAAGATAGAAACTGGAGATGGCGGGAGGAAGAGGAGGGAAGCACTCCAGTTCCAGTGCACAAAATGAAGTGAGATGGGACAGCGTGTGTAGGTTCTCGGGTAAGCTTCTCAAATGATCACAAGACAAAATTTTGATCTCTTGAATCGACTGAAGACCGTCTATAAGTTTCTCTGCAAGCGACTCCACCCCCATGCACGACCTAATTTCAAGTTTCTTGAGAGTCGCAAGTAATAATCTACCCTCACTAAATAAAGAGGCCAGCAGATAATCACATTCAGATATTTTTAATTCTTGCAAACAAGACGTCACATCATTAAGGTTATTGTTGTTACCAATGCTGTCGTGTTCATCCCTATGAACAATTAATCCTCTGGATAAAGATAGCAATATCTTGCAATTTGCAATATCTAATGATGTCATTGACGTCGGCATACTAGTTTTGAAGAAACATCCGAGTTTTAAACACCCATGGACGGTCAAGTCTTTAAGAGAGGAGAGGGTGTGCATCTTGCTTGGGAGCTTCTCTAAATTGATGCAATCTCGCAAGTTCAAATTCTCCAAGTTGCTAGGCAACTCTGCGTCTTCTTCTCCAGTTGTAAAAGATATGAATTCATGACAACTTTTAATAACTAAGCTCTTCAGAGAAGTGAGATTCCAAATGACGTCTTTATCTTGCCACAAGTACATCAAATTTTTACAACTTTTCATCTCCAATTTCTCCGGCTTGATCAAGGAGCTTGTCAACTCATAATTTAAGCAAGTTAATTCAGCAACATCTTCTATGACAAAATCAGTTAGAGATGTCAAGTTTACCAAACTCTTCAATACCCCTTCATTACAACCTCGAAAGCTTAATTCATTGAGAGATGGAAGCCTAATGATAAAGGGCATGGCATCCATACACGAACATGAGTTGATTTCGAGCTTTATGAGGGAACTTAGTTGACTAGGCAATCTTCCTATCAACTTAGGACAATCTTGAATCCGGAGATGCTCAAGATAAGGGAATAAAACTCCGATTTCTTCAAAGCCGACGCAATGAGACCAGTCCTCCCATAATGGCAAGGCTTCGAATTCCAAAGTCATTAAAGATGGAAAAGGACTTTCAGTTCCATAAAATTCAGAACCCACCCTACATATTGCATTTAGACCTTTGATGTACAATTCTTTCAACGAAAATAGTAGCCCGAGCAATGGTAATACTTTGACTCTTTGACACCCATGTAAACATAAAGACACTATGTTAACATAAAAGGGACTTCCTAACCATGACGGGAATTCTAGGCCACCATAATAGGATATTGTGAGATTTTTGAGGTTTTGGTGAGGACGAAGAAAGTTAAGGACCTCTCCTTCAAGCTTTTCATTTCAGAAATTTTCAAAGTCTTCACTCCATTGCATGGCCAACCGGCATATTCCCTCCTTCGTGAGTAAAGTGGCATCTTTGGCTTCTCTAGCTTCTTCAACCTTATGCAAATTAGAGATGCACAATTCCTCTTGAAGGTTCTTTAGGTTTTTTAACTCGTTCAACCTTGACCCATTTTCTGTTCCAACTACAAACTTGGACAAGATCTCAAGACCCAACAAATTACCTATATTTAGCGGCAATTTTCTTAGGCTCAGAGTGTAGCTAATGTTAAGAAATCTTAGATGGACCAGTTTTTCCATACCTTCAGGTAATTCAGTAAGCATGTAACAGCCTTGCAATATCAAAGTTTCTAGATTGTACAATGCGACAATTGACTTTGGAAGTGTTTCAATATCAGTATATGATAGATCAAGGTGCCTTAGGTGCTTTAGGTGCCTCAGATTGCCAATGCAATCTGGTACCTCGCTAATGTGATGGTCACTCAATGAAAGCACCCTTAAATACTTCAATCTCAACAACAAGTCACATAGCATTTTCTGGGACACATAGGAAGAATCAAATTGCTTCTCTAATGATATGAAGCTCCTAAGTCCCTGCATTCGATGATATATCTTGAGTCTTTCTGGGACAATGAATTTGCTGAGAAAGAATGAGGCATGACAAACTAAAGATGCATTATTGTGATCGTCCACTAACTCAAATTCCCCTGAGCTATAATGGGATGCACCTGCAACTAGCTTTGCCAGGTCATTCACAAGATCATGCATCAAGAATCGTGATCCATTGCTACTCGACTTTTGAAATAACGATCTATTTACCAGCTCATTGAAATAATTCAAACCTGCATTCCATTGATTCTTTGCTTCTTTTCCCTCCACTAAGCCCTCTGCAATCCACCAGTAAATCAACTTGTCTCGTTCGATTTCATAGTCCTTGGGAAATATAGCACAATAAGCAAAACATCTCCTCAAATTGGAAGGGAGATGGAGGTAGCTAAGTTTCAAAGCCGGAAGGATGTCATTTTCTGGTAGATCCCAAATCTTGTTATTCAATATAGTTTTCCATTCATGGGGACTAACTCTAGTGTGTAGTAGCCCGGCCAATGTCTTCACAGCTAACGGCAACCCTTTGCATTTTTCCACTATTTTGAGACCTAATGCTTCAAGAAAACGATGATGATCAAATTTTCTGACTCCAAGAGCATGAAATGCAAATAGACTCACGCAAACATCTTGTGACAACTCTTTGAGAGTATATGGTTGAGCACCAGCTATTTGAGCAACGTGGGAATTACGGGTTGTGACGATGATTTTGCTTCCCTTTGCTCCCGAATGAGAAGGCTTCAAGAGAGTAGTCCAGTTTCCATAATTCTCATTCCAAACATCGTCCAAAACAACAAGAAACTTTTTCCCCGAAAGGTTTTGTTTGAGCTTACCCTGAAGCCAATCCGGGTCCTTATCTTCACAAGACAAAGTGCAATCGGTTTTTTGTAAAATACTCTTTGTAATAGCAAGCATGTCAAAAACATCAGAAACACAAGCCCATGCTTTTGTATCAAAATAGTTGGTGACTTTGGCATCATTGAAGACTTGCTGAGCCAAAGCCGTCTTCCCAAGACCCGGCATCCCTATGATGGGAATCACTTTCATGTTTGCGCATGTTCTATCGTCTTCTTCTCTAGTTAGTAATTCGAGAATCTCCATTTTTTTATCATCCCTACCAACAAAAAAATCCTCGGTTAAATGTGTAGTTGGAATTGGCTCATCCTGTAAGCGGTTTGCTAATTGCTTCCCGTTATTCTCTCTTAGGCTCAAACTGTCTTTTCGAGTTATGATCTCCTGTAATTTGTCATCCATCTCTTCTATATCGGATATCATTTTGTGGTCAAACATGAATTCTCTCGGGCTCAATCTAAAGCAACAACCGGAAAGAAGGGAACGCACCTTGCTAGTGCTGGATTCTACCTTGGACTTGCTTTTAGTGGATTCTATGATGAACTCATCAAGCAAGTCTTTAATGTCGTAGGCCAAGTTTCTAAGATCTTCTAGCCACAACTTCACCCCGAGATGGTTGGTGAGTTGCCTGTCCTCTGCATCATCCAGCACCTCCTTGATACTCTCCAGCATCTTCTCCCATTTCTTCAACCGCATATCAATCCCCTTGCGCCGCACGAAGTTAAGAAGCTCGGGAGAGGCCAACCTATCAAACAACACCTGAAGAAAGGCGCAAAGAAAGAGCTCTGCGATGGGCATGGCTTCGTTCGTGAACGGCAAAGGACTATACAAGAGTGACCAGAAGGGTCGAAACAAAGTGTATAGAGCGGAGAGGGAACAGAAGTTCTTTCGTCTAGGACAACAGCATTAAATGAGGGAACGAATCAAAAGACTTTTTAAGAACTAAAGTGCTCTTTCCTTCTCGGAAGAAGCCGCCGTTGCATTTTATCGCGCCCCATTTGATTTAATTTCGTTTCCGTGGACTCAATTTCTCGAAAGCATGTTGGTCAGAGTTGGGACCAAAGTCTAGGAATCATCATAGCGACATGCGGACCTCTAGAGTGCCAAAAGTTGGCACAAAGGAACACTTAAGTGCCAAAAGTTACAAAATGTACACTTAAATGCCAAAATCGGAGAAAATGGATCACTTAAGTGCCAACGGCGAAAAATTCCGGTCAAATTGCCACGTGTCCATTTTCCGGCGACTTCATTTGCTGACGTGACATTTTTTTCAAAATAAAAAATCCACGTGGCAATTTTTTTAAAAAAAATTGTCCATGTCAGATTTTTGAAAAATTAAAATCGATTTTATTAAAAAAAAAAGGCCGGCGGCCAGCTAGTGGCCGGGGCGCGACGACCCCGGCCGACCCTCCCCCATCGTCGCCGGCCCTTCTCGGCGAGGTGGGGCGGCGATGGCGGCGGCGGCGAGGGCTGCACAGCCCTCGCCGATCCCTCTCCTTTTTTTTTATTAATAAAATCGATTTTATAATAATATATTTTTAATTATTTAATATTATTTAATTAATAATTTTTAAATTCACATCAGCCAAAACGACGTCGTTTTGACTGATTTTTGGCTGATTCAGTTTCCGGCTAGCCACGTAGACAAGAAAAGTAATAAAAAATTGCCACGTCGGATTTCCGATAGGATCCCGGCGACTTAGCACTTAAGTGATCCAATTTTTTTTAAAAGTGGCACTTAAGTGTACCTTTTGTAACTTTTGGCACTTAAGTGTCCTTTTGTGCTAAGTTTTGGCACTTGCGCTGTACTTTCCCCTCATCATAGCCACCAAAAGTTGAGAAGGTAAAGAAGTGGGCCCTATCCAACCCCGAAACTTCTGCTTTATTATTGGTCATCTGTTCTCTCTCACCGCTCCCATCACAAGATTCCCAAATGCACCCATCCGCCATCATCATACATCGCATGGCTCATATGGCATCATGGTTTCATTGATACAGCCTCATGAACCCCATCCCGTTATCAAATAATGGAGCAGTTGTTACACAAACTTAATCTATGTAAATATATCATCATTAAACATTAATCATATGGGTCCCAACCACTATTCTACATAACGTGAAAGCCCGATCCATTGGAAGCTGGAAAATTTTCATAGTCGATTGCTTCACAAGTGTCCAAAAACACTCAATAACAAAAATATTTTTAAATGATGATTAGAAAGAAAAAAATCGTTACTTTCTTGTCAATTTTGTGGTTGCCACCTAGATATGCTCTCTCAACACTACATAATCGGATTAGATTAGTTGGAAAAAGAGCAGGTGGCTAGTCCACAAGGTCAACAAAAATGTGCTTATTGTTTCATCCTAGGAAGAAAGGAGCTACCGAGCTTTAATATACCCACCAACCATTCAAATAGGCGAGATTTAATATTTACTTGTTCATACCCTATTAAATGTTACATTAGCGGAACAAAATAGCTGAATCCCTAGGTTTATGCTATAGCATCACATCAGAACAAATAATCAAAGTGTGCACAAATCTTTATGGTCTCTATGTTTAGAAATCATCACGGCAAAGATTGCCTTCTACTTTTTAGAAGCCTAATAGAATAACAGCCCCAAGGGCCTCGACAAAAGGGTAAGAACAAGGAGACCAAATTGATTAACCGTGCGATTGGCTTAATGGTTAAATAATTGACACATAATGGAGAATTGCGTGTCTATATTTTTGAAATTTTTCATACGAATAGATGCAAAAAGCTTGGTTATCAATTAGATATTTCAACAAAGTTTTAATCCACTTCTTACCTAATCCTAAAAAATAGTAGGGGTACTCTATGAATTTAGAATTACCCAGGTAAGGTAGCTTTCTCGTTGTTAAGAGAAAATACATTTATGTTAGCAAAATATTTTTTTCTATGGAAAATTACTGAAGATAAGTAGAATGTGGCCTTCACTGTGGAAAATTGGGAACTTTTGATGTTTAATACCTGAATTTTCTTGTTAAGAGAAGCTTCTCAAATATCTGACCATTGAAATCACATGGTAGCTTCTGGAGAACTTCCTGATTAGCTACACGCATTGCACAACAGCCCTTTTCTCCACTATAATAAGTCTTTTTGGGGCAAAAAGAGAGAAGAAATTAGTCTAACATACAATAATTGATGATGCCACAAGAATCGTAGTTGAAGTATACACGTTACATTTTTTCGTTTGAAAAATTTTGGTACAAAAGTGAATATCGTACAATAGTTATGACAATAATTTTGTTCTTATCCCAAATTGTTTGGGTGAATTTTGGCAAACTTAGGATCATCCTTATCTTTTTACATCTCACATGTCCATCCGTTGTTTTATTCATATATGAATAAGGTCCACAATGCACCTCATGTCCTTGGAGGACAATAATGTTTGCTTCTTGCTTTTCTTTTACACTAATGTCATGAATCATTTGCAATTAGAAAACTTAGTGCGTTTCACACGGACATATGACCTTTGATTCGATGGACTTCTGTGAACTTAGACGCCAAGGAAGAGCTCTGCGATGGGCATGGCTTGGTTCGTGAGCTGCAGAGGATTAAACAAAGTGCCAAGATGGCTTGAAGGAAAGTGTTTTGAGAGGAGAGGAAACAAAAATTCTTACGCCCAGGACGGACAGTAGCATTAAATGATGGTGTGAACCAGAGACTTTCTACGCATTGAAGTACTCTAATTGGATGGAGATGACTTTTATCTTAGCGTGCGTCTCTTCAATCCACTTACACTTAAAAATGGACTTTGCGGCAACAGTTTGTGTAATTTGATGGACCCAGTGATAATTGTTGCATCAACCTAATATACAAGGATCCGAATTCGAATTACTGAAAAAGGTTGGCCTCATATGGATTTTCCTAATGTAACTATCTAAATTAAGGGTCCCATTCCTCATCATCTCTATCTCCACCAAGTTTACGTGCATGAAGCTGTCCGCCTCTATTTTGTTTATTTATTTCCTACTGCTAATAATGGAGGATAAGGAGCAGGTTTAGGGGTAGTACCAAATAGCAGTGGACGAAAAAATTGAGATTTAAGACCCTAGTGGTGGAGACTGGCGAAGTAAAGTAGATATAAAATTCTGAAAATTGTCCATCTCTCTGTATGTACATATACTTTTTTATGGGACGTCATTTGAATTACTCGATTTTTTGGAAGTCCAATATTTTTTGTCTTGATTTTGGCCAGTGATGACTTGAAAGCAGTCTCCTGCTAAAGTTTTTAGCTTCCCAAGAAACCGACTTATGTTTGGCTAATACCTTAGCTAAGGTTACGTTACGGAGTTCCGTAGTCAATACCCATCTCATCTTTCTACCTCGTCATTTGGGCCCATGTTTAAAGTCCTAAAATCCTTGAATTTCTAGTACTAAATCTGAGCGGTCAATAATCAAATATTCAGCAAAAACTTGTGACGCTTCCCTTCCTTCATCCTTGTTTGCACTCAAATCTGTTTTGCTCCTTCTCCTCAGCCCAACCATTCTTCCCCCTTCTCTTCTTCTTCAGTATCTGTTGTTCTTTTTCGTCACTCTCTGTCTCTCTGCATTTTTGTTTGTTGGCTTTCTCCTGTGGTTTTCCCGCTCCTCCTTTCTCGGAAGAAGCTGTTGTCGCATTTCATCTCGTCTCAATTGATTTTTAATTTCATTTCTGTTGCCTCAATTTCTCGGAAGCAAATCCAGTTGGACGTGGGACCAAGTCTCGACATCATTAAAGCCACCCAAGGCTCGGCGGTCCCGTTTCCAACCCATCCTCCAAACTTCATATATATATTATTGTTCAATCTGTCCTCTCTCGCCACTCGCATCACATGATTCCCAAAGCACCCATCAACCACCATGATGCATCACTTTGATCATGTGGCATCTTGGTTTCATTGAGGCGGCCTCAAGGAAGAGCAGTTATTACATAAACTTATGTAAATCGTAAGGTCGTTAACCATCTATCGTAAGGGTCCCAACTATCATTGCACTAGCCCGGTGCATCAAAAGCTGCAAAATTTGTATAGTTGATTGCGCGATAAGTGTCCAAAAACATTCGATAAAAAAATCATTTTTAAATGATGACCCATGAAAAAAAGTTGTTAGTTTCTCTTCAATTTTGTTATAGTCACCTAGGTATGCTCTATGCTCTCTCAAGAATATATAATCAGGTTAGATTGGATTGAAAAGAAAAGCAGGTAGCTATAGATCAAATTAAATTGCAAACCTTCAACCTTCAATGTAATTTTTCCCTTTTTGCCAAGCAACAATGATTATATCCATAGCAAAGCTTCCTTGTTTTGTTTGGTCCACTGAGTCGAAAAAATATATATGTTTATTGTTTATCTCAGGGAAAGAGGAGCTACCCAACTTCAATATGCCAACCGACCATTCAAATAGGTGGAATTTAATATAAACTTTTTCATACCCTAATATTATAGTATGCATAAAAGTTGCATATGTCCATCCATCTCCGTACATATACTTGTCTTGATTGAGGAAACCAGCAGTAGTTTTTCTTTAATATTTAGTTTTGACTAGCGATCATTTAGAGCAATCTGCTTCCAAAGTAAATGGCTTCCCATGGAATAGATTGGTGTTCAGTTAAGGCCTTAACTAAGGTTAGGCTACATAGTTCCATAGTCCATACCCATCTCCTCTTTCTTCCTCATGTTCGGGTCTTTATTAAGGTTCTAAATTGTTGGATTATTGGTACTGAATCTTAGTGGTTGATAATTAAATATTCTGGCAAAAAGTTGCTGGTATTTCTCTCTCCATTGATTGCTCTTCGAGGCTCTCCCTCCTTCATCATTTTTTTGCATCCAAGTGTGTTATTTGCTTTTCCTCGTTCCATATATAGACAAATTTTTGCCCATCGAGCTATAATAAGAATTGAGGAAGTAGAGATGATTCGCATAAAGAGACAAAGTGTATGAACAAGACAGCCTCTTCGTCCTTTTACAATGGCGTATGGAGAGGTTTTTATGTAGGGTGGAGAGGTTTGTTTAATTAATTTCGTTCGTCAGTATTTTATAATTTATCCTGCTTTACTTGTTTTTAGTATAGAAATTGAATGTCAAAGCTACATATGAAATATATACTTTTTTAGCTACAATTTTATTATGTGCAAAATCAGCATAGAAAAAAAAGGTTCCATTGCGGGGCTACAATATTTATAAGTGCACAATGACTGGATTTTCGATTATATGGGTAGTATATTTTTACTATCGATTAAAACCATTTTTATTAACGAATTAAGAGGTTGCTTTCTTTAGTATATTTGTTGCTGTTATTTGCAAGATAATTTGGACAGATTTGGGACTCGGTATATAAATATAATATACCAATTGCATTGTGACAAAAATGTTGGGTTGCTCAACCCAAGCCACCATTGCAATGGGTCCTCCATCTCCCCCCTTGGAAACTAGGGGTGAGTATGGTTCGAGGTGGCCAATCCAATACTTAATTCAAGAATCAATCTACACAATATTGGTCTTCAATATTTGGCATTTAAGGATCAAACCAACCCTATGGCTTCAGTTCGGTTACATGGTCAACCCGAGACAAATTGATTATTTTTTATTTCAATTTTTATATTCCTTAAAAAGACAAACATAGTCTTACAATTTCATATCTATCAACAATGCAATATTGAGCAACCAAACTATGAATACCGATACATATCAAATAAAAATATGAGATAAGTTAATAACAAAAATTTACACTTACTAAAAGCACAAAATCATAAAACGGAACACACAAGGCAAGGGAATAGAGCAAGAGAGGCATTGCGAGGTGAGTGATTACACAATAAACTAAACTACGAAAGTGAACAGAAAATGAAGCGCTATAATTTAAACTAGACAAAAACATATAATATATAATGTATAATTATATATAATATATAATATATGTTATGTATAGGATTGATCTAGATTGGACTAGTCCAAAATTCCCAGGATAAAGGATCAATCCATATAATATAAGGTCTATGGCTTATATGATCAAGTACCGATCCAATCTCTCAAGGCATAAGTACAGCAGAAGTGCCAAAAGTTGGCACAAAGGGACACTTAAGTGCCAAAAGTTACAAAAGGTACACTTAAGTGCCATTTTTTAAAAAAATTGGATCACTTAAGTGCCAAGTCGCTGGAACCCTGCCGGAAATCCTACGTAGCAATTTTTTATTAATTTGCTTGCCTATGTGGCTCGCTGGAAACTGAATCGGCCAAAAATCAGCCAAAACGACGTCGTTTTGGCTGACGTGGATTTAAAATTTATTAATTAAATAATATTAAATAATTAAAAATATATTATTATAAAATCGATTTTATTTATTAAAAAAAAAAAAGGAGGAGAGGATCGGAGAGGGCTGTGCAGCCCTCGCCGCCGCCGCCGTCACTGCCCCACCTCGCCGGGAAGGGCCGGCGACAGTGGGGGAGGGTCGGCCGGGGTCACCGGGCCCCGGCCAGTGGCCGCCGGCCGACCCTCCCCCACCATCGCCGGCCCTTCCCGGCGAGGTGGGGCGGTGACGGCGGCGGCGGAGAGGGCTGTGCAGCCCTCGTCGATCCCCTCCTCCTTTTTTTTTTAATAAAATCGATTTTAATTTTTCAAAAATCTGACGTGGACAATTTTTTTAAAAAAAATTGCCACGTGGATTTTTTAGTTTGAAAAAAATGCTCCGTCAACAAATGAAGTCGCCGGAAAATGGACACGTGACAATTTAGCCAGAATTTTTCGCCGTTGGCACTTAAGTGATCCATTTTGCTCCGATTTTGGCACTTAAGTGTACCTTTTGTAACTTTTGGCACTTAAGTGTCCATTTGTGCCAACTTTTGGCACTCCAAAGTTCCGTACCTCAATCTCTCAAGAAACCACCAAGTTCAACTTGGTTAGGCTAGTCTAGGTTAATCGGCTCCTATTGAACAACATATCTCCTAATCCTTCTTAATATTGGTGTTCACATTTGGGAAGTTTAAATCTTAGCTTGCCTATGCGTGAGGTCCACTTTTTTTATTTGGTCGAAAGCAAGGTTGACTTGACACGAAGCTTTAATAATGGCTACCCTATAGACAAAGGGTCAAAAAGCAACTTGACCACACCACCATGATTAACTATTGCCACGCATTTTCTGATGTACTGATATGGAAGCAATCATGCCCGAACAGTCAAAAGTTTTGAATTGATGCAGAGGTGGTGTGGCAGGCTTAACATGACTTGATGTGAAGCGACTGAAGAGCTTGAGAAGTTTATGACCAAAAAAAAAAAGAGCTTGAGAAGTCACCGGTCAAAAGTTGGGTCTCTCTCTCTCCCTCCCTTTGGATACAGATCTCTCCATATCCTTCTCAATTTTGGCATTCACATATATGATGTTTAAACACGGACAGGGCAGTACAATTGATTTGGGTCCCCCGGCTATCACTAAGGCCTATTTTAGCGGGCGCATGCATGAAGACGTACCAACCCCGGCAGTAGCGAGGCTGACATGACATCAAACTTTAAGAATGGCTATGTGACTGACCAAGGGCCAGAAAGTAACTTAACTCCACCACCATTGTTAACTACTGCCACGCCTGTCCTAACGTGCTAACATGGAAGCAATCCTGCCATCCTTCCTTTAAAAGTGTTTGTCTCAAGCCAAACGGTCAAAAGTGGAATGGATGCAACAGAGGTATGAATAGCTCCACATGATTGACAAGAAGCTACTGAAGGAGCGCAAGGAGTCGCCGGCGAGCGAGAAAAAGAAAATAAAAGCCAGGTCGAGGATTTGAGGACCAGCGATGGACGGGACTTGGGCGATGTGCAGTGGCCGTGGACGATGCTAAGGGAGCTTTCCTCCTTCTCATCCTCTGCGTTTTGGAGAGAGAGAGAGAGAGGACCGAAGCTTTTGGTGACAAATGATGTTTTAAGGACATGATGAAGCTCTTCTATTGTCATCAAGAAACCATTTATGAGAGAGGGTTGATGTATATTTGAATCATAACAAGAAAATCTTAATAATTGAGTAAGGACATTCCTAAATTTGTTTGATACGATAATTTCATGTTAAAATTACGATAAAATATGCATCGTTATGACCACACTATATGACATAAAAATGTACTACCTAAGGTTTTTTTTTTTTTTGGAGTTTCATTATTTATCATGGTCCCAAGTCAGAACAATTCCCGATCGTCAAAGTAACATGATAACCCTTAACTTTCTTAACCTTTTTTAATCTTTACTAATCCCATCAATCAACGACCTTTAATCCACCCGTAGATACCAATAAATCACATGCCAATTTCTTTGCTTCTAATGAAGTTTGTGTTGGAGGTTATAGGTTTGAGAGAGCATAAAGTTTTTTCGGTTACTTGAAGTATTACACCAAGATACGTCAAGTTTGAAACGCTCAACAATGTTACTTTTAGCATAGAGAAAACCTAGAGTTTATATATATGCAAGTTATTGAACTCCAGCCCATATGGACCCAAATAACAGTGCTTTCACCTATTAGGCTTGTATGTGAACATATTATTTAGATTATATTAACAATATATCCAACAATCTCCTCCTATGTTCATCATACAGCACAATCTAATACGGTGGTCAGTGTAATGTTCAAACAAACAAAAATCATCCACATTTAGTCCAAAACAATCAACTCGGATCCGTCAAAGAGATTTTTTTTTTTTTCAGCAATAAAATATTAAACTCAATCATCATTTACAATCCAAATAAGTGAATCGTCATTATCATGAATCTGTTTTGAGATCAACAAATCAAAATAAGTATGAGGAGTTTTAAATTCAGTCTAAACTTATCTAAATCCTAACCCAAAATAAATCTCAGACTCAGTTCACAACCAATATATGTATAATAGTCAAGTATAAGTAGGCTAGTCAAAATAGTCCAAGGCCTTACAAATATAAGAAACAAGCATAATAATGTTCACAAAATAAAGATAACAAAACGCAAGTCTCAAATAAATAGACTCCATCAAAATAGGCAATAGCAGGTAAACTGTCAAGTCCTCACACGCTCTAAATAATATATATTCATTCATCAAGTAGGTCATCCTGATCAAAATCTCACTTATTAAGCTCTCCTCCATCTTTGTCATCCCTTGTAGAATGTCAAATATGAATTTCATATTATCATGAATTCAATCATTTGAATAAAAACTTAGCACCATTCCATAAGGTAGAGAAAAACGTATATTGATGTCATATCATAATATCACGTTCATAAGCATCAAGCCAGTTTTATAAATTATGAACAAGACCTAAATAATATGATTTATAAAGAGCCATCAACTTAAGTTTATTTGTAGAAGAATAGTTATTGTCTAGTTTCAAATAACATGACCAATAGTCAAATCACTTACAATAACCTAATAATGTAATATCAAGTTTCAATTAAGAACAAAACCAACAGGCTTCTTATGTAAACAATTATTTATATGTTTCAATTTGGAATGTCACAGTTACTGATTCCTTAAAATCAAATAATCTAGCATCAAGTTTGGAATGAAATCATTGAACCAAAAGAATAGTCCAACCTAGTTGAATTGTATCATCAAGTTTGGAATGACACAATATTCCCCAATAGAACATTTGAATTATATTAAAGTCATTTTCATCAAGTTTGAAATGAGACAACTAACTCTTTTCAAATTAGTCAGCAACTGTAAACATCGATGAAACATATAAACTGTGCTTATTATTGTAACTAATAAAAGAAGATTCGATAATTCAAAATACATAATTAGAAGATAAGTAAATGGTAATTAAGACTTGCCTTATATAGTCTTTAACCTCATTTTCCCCACTGTTTTGAATAATCGATCTTTAGGCATACCTTTAGTGAGAGTATCGGCTATGTTATCCTTCAATCTTACATCGATCGAGGTGATATCCCTTTGTTCTCTCAGATAATTCAACAACGCATGTCTCAGTCTCACATATCTTCGCTTTGAATTAAAGAGAGCATTCTTGACAATTTGGAGAGCTGCTTGATTATCACAAAATGGGCTTAAAGAATTAATCTTTAGGCGAGTCAAAGAAATATCCATAATCATATTCTTTATCCACTCGGCCTCTTCGTTGGCTGAGGCTAATGTAAAAAGTTCTGATTCCATAGACGACAATATAATACAAGTCTATCGTTTGAATTTCCAAATAATAGCAGCTCCACTCAAAATGAATACATATCCACCAGTGGACTTACTATTTCCAATATCTGAACACCATAAGACATTAGAATATCCATTCACAGTTGGAGGATAACTAGAATAATAGAGAACATAATCTTTAATACTTTTAAGGTTCTCATTAACCTATTAAGGGCATCCCATTGCTTTTAAATAGGATTATTAGTGAAACGACTCAATATGCCAACTATAAAGGCTATGTCGGGTTTAGTGCAACTCATAGCATACATGAGACTACTAATCAGTTTCGAATACTTCAATTGATCCACACTAGTTCCTTCATTAGGACTCAGTCTGTTATTATAATTATATGGTGTCTCACTCGGTTTACACTTATCGTATCCCCAAGTAGAAAGTAGCTGCTTAATATAATGAGTCTGGCTAAGAGAGATGACTTACCGTTTAAAGCTTACTTTCATATCAATAATGGTATTAGCAATATCAAGATCTTTCATGTCAAATTCTATAGCTAAAGTAACTTTCATATCACTCACTACAGAATAATCTGAACCAATAATTAACATATCATCCACATCCAAGCAAATGATGACTATCTTATTTGACATAAAATGATAGTAAATGCATTTATCTGAACAACTAGATTGAAGATGTCACATCTTAGGTGCTTGCTTAAGACCATATAAAGATTTGTTCAATTTACAAACTTTGTCCTCAAAACCTTTCATAACATATCCTTCAAGTTGTTCCATGTAAATTTCCTCATTTAACTCCCTATTTAAGAAAGCTGTTTTTATATCCATTTGATGCACTACAAAGTATTCAATAGATGCAAAAGCATGAAGAATTCTTATAGTTGATAGATGACATACAAGTGAATAGACATCAAAATAGTTTATTCCACTCCATTGTTTATAGTTTTTAGCTACTAAACGTGCTTTGTATCTAGCTATTGATTCATCACTATTCAGTTTCTTTTTCAATATCCATTTATAGCCTATAGTCTTAGTCCCTTTTGGCAAATTTACTAGCTGCCAAGTGTGGTTCTGCAGCAGAGAGCTCATTTCATCATCTATGACTTCTGCCTACAATAGGGATTCCCTCGATCTCATTACTTCCTGATAGGAGAATGGATCATCCTCAAGATGGTAAGTAACAAAGTCCTTACCAAAAATTTTGGAAACTCTCTCTCTCTCTCTTGTGGATACTCTAAATGGAAATAATTTTATAGCTAGCTATGTGAAATTAGTGTCAGAAGGGCTTACTTCAGATTCTACAGGAGATTCCGAAATCATATCTGTAGATCTAGAAACATTCAAGTCTTGATCTTTGATAAACTTGTTTTTGAAGAATATTGTATCTCTAAATTCTATCATTGTGTTAGTAGATAGATCTAAAAACCTATTTGCAGTATTATCTTTTGCGCTACTTAGATATACACAAGTAATGGTTTTAGGTCCCACCTTAGGTCTTTTAGAATATTGTATGCTTACATAAACAATACAACTCCAAGTCTTAAGAGTATCATATCTATAAGAGTACTTATGGCATATCTCATAAAGTGTCATAAACAACTTAAAATGCGGCAACCTGTTCGAGATGTGATTAGCAATTAAAAATACTTCTCCCTAGTAGGGGAAGGCATGACAGTTGTAAGTAACATAGAATTTAACATTTCAATTAATGTTTTATTCTTACGCTCGGCAACACCATTTGATTGGGGTGAATAAGAAGCAGTGGTTTCAAATGTTATACCTTCTAAAGTACAAAATTCCTTGAACATTGTCATTATATATTCTCCTCCTCTATCACTTATAAACCTCTTAATTTTCAAGTTGAGTTGATTTTCTATTCTAGACTTGAAAATCTTAAATTTTTCAAAAACCTCATATTTCGATTTCAACAAATAGACATGACAATATCTAGAAAAATCATATATGAATATTATTATATATTTCCGATCACCTCTAATAATATAATTTCTAAAGTCACAAATGTCAGAATGTATCAAGTCAAGAAATTGTGTGCTTTTAGAAACCAATTTAAAGGGTTTTCTAGTGATCTTAGCCTGTGCACATACTTCGCATTTGTCAAATCGAATAGAAGTATCTAATGGAATGTTGTGAATTATAGCCAAATGTTGTATTTTCCTATAATTCATATGTCCAAGTTTATTGTGTAGTAACTTTGGATCAATCCAAGTAGGATTCACATGGTTTATGTTATTGGTATATAAATTCAACCTATACATACCATTAACCATGAATGCACAACCGAAATAACATGAGTTAACAGATAAAGTTACTCTACCATTCATAATTGAAAATGACATACTAGCTTTATCAAGTAAACTCATAGATATCAAATTCTTTTTAAGTAAATATACTACTCTAACATGTTTTAGAGTTAGTAATTTACCTGAAGAAAGCACAAAATTTGCAGTTCTAGCATGAGTTACATTTGCCTCACCAACATTGCAATTTTCCACAGTATTTTTTACTTTTGTGACCTCAATGAGTAAGTTCTTGTCATTTGTAGCATGGCAAGTAGCGCCATTGTCCATCCACCACTCAAAAGAGACTATAGTCTTTCCATTCTTCATCATTCCAACAAATGTTCGAGGTTCAGATTCACTAATTGGCATATTATCTTTATTTTGTAGTGTGTCATTCTTTGGCTTCTTTGATAACTTACACTCTACTGCCCAGTGACCCCACTTTCCACAGTTATGGCATTTGCCATTCTTCTTCCTTTTAGAGATAGGATTTACCATTTGGTAACTAGGACCTTTTTTGAGGTTTATTGGAGTGTGAAACTAAATTAGCAACTGTCCTACTTGTTCCAAACTCTTTCTAGTAATGTTTTGATCATCAATGTGAATATACCTCGTTAATTCATCCAATCCCATTTATACCTTCAGTCTGTGCATTTCAGTCTTGAAATAACTCCATTCAATTGGTAGCTTGCTCAACACAAGACTGATAAAGAGATTATTTGACATATCAGAGTTATCATCTTTCAACTTGTTCATCATGTTCTCAAATTCAACTAATTAAGAGGTAATGTTTGAATTTATAGTGAATTTAAAGTCAAAGAATTTCTCTACTAAGAGAGTTTTAAAGAGCCCCTCTTGTTTTTAGAATTGAGCATTCAAGTGATCCCATATCTCTTTCGCCGTCTTATAATCACCATAAGTCATAGCCAAATTAGGATTTAGAGAATTTAACAAGTAATCTTTACAAAAATCTTCATCTTTATTCCATTAATATTCATCCACATCTTCAGTGGTAGATGCAAAATCACTTAATACTGTATAGAATATGTCACGTTCTTTCATGCCAAATTGAACATGTAATTTACATCCATGAAACTCAATAATATCAAATGATTGCAACTTTATAATATCATAGAAACTACACTTTGCCATTTTGGTCAGAGTAAAGTGTTAGAAATAGTGCACTATGAAGTCTTCGGAGTCACAAAGTCGAATAACTTTCTTAACCTTGATCAAATCGCTTGCCAAATCAACCCCAAAAACAGATTTGGAGAGCCCAAAAATCTTAAGATGGACTTCCCTTGTCATTGAAATTCACTGAAAATTTCAATGGAAACTTCCAAGTGCCGTAACTTCTCCGTCTAATCTCTAATCAACGCAAGTGACCACCCAAAACGTTCGTATCGATGAGTAGAACAAAGCCTAAGTAATTTCACCCTCTAAAATTGGCTGGAGGCCAATAACTTGCATATATATATAAACTCTAGGGTTCCCCTACGCTAGAGCTAAAACTGTTGAGCGTTCCAAATTTGATGTCTCTTGATGTAATATTTCAAGTAACCGAAAATATTTTCTTCTCTCTCAAGCCTATAACCTTCAACATTTTTGAAGTATTATGTTCGTGTGTCGGATTTGAGCAAATAAGGTGTCTTCTTGAAGATTTCGTCAGGATAAATTCGCATATATAATTTACTTTCGATTTCGATGGTGGTATTGGGCAGGATCTAAGTTTGAAGATTCGGGTGACCGAAATCTTTGATTCAAAAACCCAAAAATTATAGCCAATTTTAGAGGGTGAAACCACTTGGGCTTCATTCTACTCATCGATACGAATGTTTTGAGTGGTCACTTGTGTTGATTGGAGGTCGGACGAAGAAGTTACGACATCCGGAAGTTTCCATTGGAATTTTCAGCGAATTTCGGCAACAAAATTTCAGCGAATTTCGGCGACAAGGACAGTCTATCTTAAGATTTTTGGGAGCTCCAAATCTGTTTTTGGCGTTTGTTTTGGCAAGCGGTTTGATCAAAATTAAGAGAGTTATTCGATTTTGTGGTTTCGAAAACTTCAAGGTACACTCTTTCTAACACTTTGCTTTGATCAAAATAGCAAAGTGTAGTTTCTATGATATTATAAAGTTGCAATCATTTGATGTTATTGAGTTTCATGAATGGAAATTACATGTTCAATTTGGCATGAAAGAACATGACATATTTTATACTGTATTAAGTGATTTTACATCTACCACTGAAGATGTGGATGAATATCAATGGAATAAAAATGAAGATTTTTGTAGAGATTATATATTAAACTCTCTAAATCCTAATATGGCTATGACTTATGGTGATTATAAGACGGCAAAAGAGATATGGGATCACTTGAATGCTCAGTTCCAAAAACAAGAGGGGCTCTCTAAAACTCTTTTCGCAAAGAAATTCTTTGATTTTAGATTCACTATGAATTCAAACATTACCTCTCAGTTAGTTGAATAACATGAGGAATAAGCTGAAAGATGATAACTCTGATATGTATGATAATCTCTTTGTTGGTCTTGTGTTGAGCAAGCTACCAACTGAATGGGGTTCTTTCAAGACTGAAATGCATAGATTGAAGGTACAGATGAGATTGGATGAATTAAAGAGGTATATTCACATTGAAGATCAAAATATTAATAGAAAGAGTTTGGAACAAGTAGGACAACAAAAGTCAGTTGTCAACTTAGTTTCACACTCCAATAAACCTCAAAAAAGGTCCAAGTCACTAAAAGGTGAATCTTCTTTATAGTTAGAAACCAAAAAAACTATCTCCAAAAGGAAGAAGAATGGTAAGCGCCATAACTGTGGAAAGTGGGGTCACTGGACAATAGAGTGTAAGTTATCAAATAAGCCAAACAATGACACATCACAAATAAGGCTAATATGCTAATTAGTGAATATGAGCCTTGAGTATTCATTGGAATGATGAAGAATGGAAAGGCCAACGTCTCTTCTGAGTGGTGGTTGGATAGTGGCGCTACTTGTCATGCTACAAATGACAAGAACTTACTTACTAAGATCATAGAAGTGAAAAACACTGTGGAAAATTATAATGGTGGTGAGGCAAATATGACTCATATTGGAATTGCAAGTTTGGTGCTTTTTTCAGGTAAATTACTAACTCCAAAACATGTTAGAATAGTACATTTACTTAAAAAGAATTTGATATATATGAGTTTATTTGATAAAGCTGGTATGTTTTTTTCAACTATGAATATTATAGTAACTTTATCTGTTAACTCATGTTATTTCGGTTGTGCATTCATGGTTAATGGTATGTATAGGTTGAGTTTGAATAACGATAGCATAAACCATGTGAATTCTACTTTGATTGATTTAAAGTTGCTACATAATAGACTTGGACATGTGAATTACAGGAAAATGCAACATCTAGCTAGAATTCACAATATTCCATTAGATACTTCTATTCGATTTGACAGATGCGAAATATGTGCACAGGTTAAGATCACTAGAAAACCCTTTAAATAGGTTTCTAAAAGCACACAATTTCTTGAGTTAATATATTCTGACATTTATGACTTTAGAAATTACATTACTAGAGATGGTTGGAAGTATCTAATAACATTCATAGACAATTTTTCTAGATATTATCATGTCTATTTGTTGAAATCGAAAGATAAGGCTTTTGAAAAATTAAAGATTTTCAAGTCTAAAGTAGAAAATCAACTCAACTTGAAAATTAAGAGATTTAGGAGTGATAAAAGAGGAGAATATACAATGAGAAGGTTCAAGGAATTTTGTACTTCAAAAGGTATAATACTTGAAACCACTACTCCTTATTCACTCCAATCAAATGGTGTTGCCGAGCGTAAGAATATAACGTTAACTAAAATGTTAAATTATATGTTACTTACAGTTGGCATGCCTTCCTCTTATTGGGGAGAAGCAATTTTAACTGCTAATCACATCTCGAATAGATTGCCGGATTCTAAGTTGTCTATGATATCTTATGAGATATGACATAAGCACCCTTATAGATATGATACTCTTAATACTTGAGGCTGTATGATTTAGGTAAGCATACAAGATCCTAAGAGACCTAAGGTGGGATCTAGAATAATTACTTGTGTATATTTAGGCAACGCAGAAGATAGTACTGCAAATAGGTTTTTAGATCTATCTACTAACATAGTGATAGAATTTAAAGATATAGTGTTCTTCGAAAACAAGTTTCATGTTTTTGGATCTACAAATATGATTTTGAAATCTCCTATAGAATCTAAAGTAGGCCCTTCTGACACTAATTCCACATAACTAGCTGTAAAATTATTTCCAGTTAAAATATCCACAAGAAAGAGAGTTTCCAAAAGTTTTTGTGAGGACTTTGTTACTTACCATATTGAGGATGATATATTCTCCTATCAAGAAGCAATGAGATCTAAGTAATCCCTACTGTGGACAAAAGCCATAAATGATGAAATGAGCTCTCTGCTGCAGAACCACACTTGGCAGCTAGTAAATTTGCTAAAAGGGGCTAAGACTATAGGCTCTAAATGGGTGTTGAAAAATAAACTGAATAGTGATGAATCAATAGCTAGATACAAAGCACATTTAGTAGCTAAAAGCTATAAACAATAGAGTGGAATAGACTATTTTGATGTCTATTCACCTGTGTATCATCTATCAATTATAAGAATTCTTCTTGCTTTGGCATCTATTGAACACTTTGTAGTGCATCAAATTAATATAAAGACAGCTTTCTTAAATGGGGAGTTAAATGAGAAAATTTACATTGAACAATCGGAAGGATATGTTATGAAATGTCTTGAAGACAAAGTTTGTAAATTGAACAAATCCTTGTATGATCTTAAGCAAGCACCTAAGATGTGGCATCTTAAATTTAACAAAATGGTAATGAGTTATGACTTTCGGTCTAGTTATTCAGATAAATGCATTTACCATCGTTTTATGTTAAATAAAATAGTCATCATTTGCTTGTATGTTGATGACATGTTAATTATTGATTCCGATCATTCTGTAGTGAGTGAAGTGAAATGTATTTTAACTAGAGAATTTGACATGAAAAATCTTAGTATTATTAATACCATTCTTGGTATGAAAGTAAGCTTTAAACGGCAAGCCGTCTCCCTTAGCCAGACTCATTATATTGAACAACTACTTTCTATTTGGGGATACGATAAGTGTAAACCAAGTGAGACACCATATCATTATAATAACAGACTGAGTCTTAATGAAGGAACTAGTGTGGATCAATTAAAGTACTCGAAACTGATTGGTAGTCTCATGTATACTATGAGTTGTACTAAACCCGATATAGCCTTTACAGTTGGCATGCTGAGTCGTTTCACTAGTAATCCTAGTAAAGAGCATTGAGATGTCTTCAATAGGCTAATGAGATATCTTTAAAGTACTAAAGATTATGCTTTCTATTATTCTAGTTATCCTCCAGTTGTGAATGGATATTCTAATGCCTCATGGTGTTCAGATATTGGAAATAGTAAGTCCACTAGTGGATATGTATTCACTTTGGGTGAAGTTGTTATTACTTGGAAATTCAAATGACAGACTTGTATTGTATTGTCGTCTATGGAATCGGAACTTTTTGCATTAGCCTCAGCCGGCGAAGAGGCCGAGTAGATAAAAAATCTGATTATGGATATTCCTTTGACTTAGCTAAAGATTAATTCTTTAAGCCTATTTTGTGAAAATAAGCAGCTCTCTAAGTCATCAAGAATGCTCTCTTTGATTCAAAGCAAAGACATGTGAGATTGAGACATGTATTATTGAATTATCTAAGAGAACAAGGAGTTATCACCTCAATCGATGTGAGATCAAAGGATAACATAGCTGATACTCTCATCAAATGGAACAGTATGGGAAATGGGGTTAAAGACTATATAAGGCAAGTTTTAATTAGCATTTATTTACCTTCTAATCATGTGTTTTGAATTATCGAATGTTCCTTTATTGGCCACAATGATAAACACAGTTTATATGTTTCATCGATGTTCATAGTTGCTGACTAATTTGAAAAGGGTGAGTTATCTCATTTTAAACTTGATGAAAATGACTTTAATCTAAATCAAATGTTCTATCAGGGAAGATTATGTCATTCCAAACTTGATGATATAATTCAACTAGGTTGGACTATCCTTTTGGTTTAATGATCTCATTCCAAACTTGATGCTAGATTATTTGACTTTAAGGAATTAGTAACTGTGACATTCTAAATTGAAAGATAAAAACAATTGTTTACATAAGAAACTCGCCGGTCTTATTCTTAATTGAAACTTGATATTACATGACTATGTTATTGTAAGTAACTTGACTATTGGTCATGTTCTTTGAAACTAGATAATAGTTATTTTCCTACTAATAAACTTAAGTTGATGGCTCTTTGTAAATCATATTGTTTATGTCTTGTTCATAATTTATAAAACCGATTTGATGCTTATGAACATGATATTATGATACTTTATGATACCAATATATGTTTTTTTCTGTCTGATGGAATAGTACTAAGTTTTTATTTAAATGATTGAATTTATGATAATATAAAATTCATATTTGACATTCTATATGGGATGACAAAGATGGAGGAAAGCTTAATATGTGGGATATTGATCAGGATAACCTACTTGATGAATGAATATATATTATTTAGAGTGTGTGGAGACTTGACAGTTTACTTGCTATTACCTATTTTGATAAAGTCTATTTATTTGAGACTTGTGTTTTGTTATCTCTATTTTATGAACATTATTATGCTTGTTTCTTATATTTGTAAGGCCTTTGACTATTTTGACTGGCCTACTTATACTTGATTATTATGCATATGTTGGTTGTGAATTGAGTTTGAGATTTATTTTGGGTGTTCGGATTTGGAGGAGTTTAGACTGAATTTAAAACTTCTCATACTTTTTTTGATTTGTTGATCTCAGAATAGATTCATGATAAGGATTATTCATTTATTTGGATTGCAAATGATGATTGAGTTTAATACTTTATTGCTAGAAAAAGAAAAGAAAAGAAAAGAAATCTCTTTGATCGATCTGAGTTGATTGTCTTGGACTAAATGTAGATGATTCTTGTTTGTTTGAACATTACACTGACCACCGTATTGGATTGTGTTGTTTTGTGAACATAGGAGGAGATTATTGGATATATTGTTAATATAATCCAAATAATATGTTCACATACAAGCCTAATAGATGAAAGCACTGTTATTTGGGTTCATATGAGCAAAAGCCCAATAACTTGCATATATATAAATTCTAGGGTTCCTTACGCTGGAGGTAACACTGTTGAGCATTCCAAACTTGACGTAATATTAATCGAAAAGACTTTCTTCTCTCTCAAATCTTCCAATGGAAACTTTCGAGTACTGCAACTTCTCCGTCCAACCTCCGATCGACGCAAGTGACCACTCAAAACGTTCGTATCAACGAGTAGAACAAAACCCAAGTGGTTTCACCCTCTAAAATTAGATATAATTTTTGGGTTTTTAAATCAAAGATTTCGGTCACATGAATTTTCAAACTTAGATCCCCCCCCCCAATACCACCATCGAAATCGAAAGTAAATTACACCTGCGAATTCTTCTTGACAAAATCTTCAAGAAGACACATTACTCGCTCAAATTTGACACACGAACATAATACTTCAAGAATGTTAGAGGTTATAAGTTTGAGAGAGAAGAAAGTCTTTTCGGTTACTTGAAGTATTGCATCAAGAGATGTCAAGTTTGGAACGCTCAACAGTGTTACCTCTAGCGTAGGGAAACTCTAGAGTTTATATATATGCAAGTTATTAGGCTTCAGCCCATATGGACCCAAATAACAGTGCTTTCACCTATTGAGATTGTATGTGAACATATTATTTAGATTATGTTAACAATATATCCAACAGTTTGGTGGTCTCATTTTTCACAAGTATATAAGTTTTTGACCTTTACTTTTACTATACAACTATTCTCTTTTTATCTTTATAATGATATCTTTGTAATGATATCACAGTTGAGTCGGGTCTCGCAGCTATCACAAGGCCTAGACGTTAGCTTGCCCGTGCATGGAGTTGTATCGCTCTCTACAACAGTGAGGTCAACATGACACCGTGCTTTAACAATGGCAATGTGACCAATGCAGGGCCAGAAAGCTACTTGATAGCATCATCGCGGTTTTACTATTGCCATGCCTGTGATGTACTAACATGGAAGCAATCCTACCATCCCTTCTTTAATAGTGTTTGTCTCTAGCCAAGCAGTAAAAAGTTGAATG
Source organism: Corymbia citriodora subsp. variegata (assembly GCA_014858505.1). Taxonomy (NCBI): domain Eukaryota; kingdom Viridiplantae; phylum Streptophyta; class Magnoliopsida; order Myrtales; family Myrtaceae; genus Corymbia; species Corymbia citriodora. Next base: position 154,854 of record MU089572.1, on the reverse strand, counting down.
GATGCAGCAGTGGTGTGGCCCGCTCAATATTTACTGATATGAAGCGATTGAAGGATGATGAGTCGCTAATGAGGGAAAAGAAAACCTCACCAGTGGAGGATTTGAGGACCAGCGACACGGTAATGTGCAGCGGCCGTCGGTCAATATCCAGTATAAGTTTCCAACTAAAATCTCCAACTCAATGCATTTAACCCTTTTATGCGTTAGGTCAAAATTGAAGCAGCGGCCATTCATCTCACCAGCAACCTCGAAAAAGCACCTGGATCTCCCACACATCATCAATGAAAGTAGTTGTCAGTCAGCCATTAATGCTCAGCCCTACCCTCTATCTATGCTCTACTTTAACTCTAGGAAAGGCAACGGTTGAGTGTAACCCGGTCCTACCATATATCCAACAAATAATGTCTTCTTGTACAGCTCTTTAAATAATCGATAAATGATATTACTGACAAGCAAAATAATAAAAAGTATAGGTAGATTGATTTATTAAATTGAAATATTATGCATGTGTTAGACTTTTCTTAATATGATGTATATAACCCATTTGTTTAAAGGTCTATTTGCAATATGGTATATCACTTGATGGATCAATTTAGTTGACCTTTCTTAAAATTGTCTAGCTTAGTCATCTCTAGAAATAGAGAGTGCCAGCTAACATTAGTGATAATAGTGCGACAAATCAACTTGTTATTTTGACTACCAATTGATTTGATACTCTAGACTTGAACATTTAATTGCACTCCTAAAGTGGTATAGTGCATAGCACAATCTATCATCTTTCAAACACAAAATTGAACATGAGAAAATCTATAGGATTTTCACTTCAATCAAATGCTATTTTATCAAACACCAGTTTATTAACACAACCAAACACAGCCATAGAAGTTGGGTAGTTTAGATAGTGAGTTTGGAAAGGTGGCTTGATATTTAGAATATAATTAAAATGTTGCCATACTTGCAAAGTTCCAATATGAAATGTTATATCTTTGAAGTCTTTATCATTTCTTACATTTGTTCTACCGAATGGGGTAAGATTGAATGTGATTCACAATGGGATCTACATCTCTCATTTTGTTCTTAATTTTTTTACCTAACACTCTATTCTTAATGCGAGTTCAAAACTATTGGAAATCTAATTAATCAAATTCTCAATGGGGAAAATGCTAATCGAGTTCTTAATTATATGGTATCCGGTAAGATTGAATGTGATTCACAATGGGGATCTACATCTCTCATTTTGTTCTTAATTTTTTTTACCTAACACTCTATTCTTAACTCAAGTTTAAAACTATTGGAAATATAATTAATTGACTCCATGGAAAAATGCTAATTGATTTCTTAATTAGATGGTATCCAATAATCAGACTCGACAAACCTCTCTAAAAAATATTAAACCCACACGACTACAGAAATAATTTTTAACAATGCAGCTTGCTTTTACTCGCTTGTGATAGTGAGATGTGCTACTCTGCTAGATAAGAAAGCATGCATAAAAAAGAGGCTCATGGGCTATAATTGAATTACTAATTCCGCTCAAGTTTTATGGAACATTTTATGTTCGATGGCCAATGTAGGGTGTAAGTTTGGTATCGCTTGAAGCAATGAAATGAACTTGTTTTGACCAAAAAGATAAAAATGAAAAGAGGCTCATGAATCACATGAATATTTTTAGGACTTCCATATATTTATGTTAAAAGTGTCATTTACATCATTTTTTGCTATACGAAATTAGCTTGACAAGTACAATTTCTATATACTAAAGTAACGCCCACTTTTTATTTATTTATGCATAACCACAATTTTATCTCACAATCTCTTATTTCATATTTAAGCTGAAAGTGTAATTTGTCTAACTTTCACTTTTTAAAGCTACCCTCACAATTACAATTTCCATTTATTGAATATCCACATATAATGCATGACCACTATTTTGTCTCATGATTTCATTTTTCACAAATATCCATTTTGATCTATGCTAAAAGGTTTGACTTATACTTTTACAAAATTACGATTCTCCTCTTATTTTTAGAATGATATCACTAAAAGCTTTTGAAATCAAAATTAATAGGTTAGACATGTGAATTATGGAAAATATCTTATGTCATGTTGAAATTTGATGCTTAAACAAGTGAAAGTATTGATTGTGCATATTACAAAGGTAATCATTGTATTAGAATGTCCCCCTAATGCACTTTTTAACAAACTCCTCTTTTTGCAAATTGAATGACTCGAAGGAATGCTTTAAAGTGTACGTTGACCCCAATTAACCAATTAACTAGGCCTAAATGAAATTTATTATTTTGGTGTAAGCATAATTTACCACATTGGTGACGAGTGGTATGCTCATTTCTGATTGTTAATTCTACATAACTATGAAAAAGATAGCCTTTATAGGTAGATCGGTGTTAAGATAAGAAGATAAAGTTCGTTCGATTGAGATAAAAAATGCATTACTTGTTTATAGAGATTCTAAATACACAAATCACTTGTTAATTGGCATGGTTTATGTAAGTTTATCTTTTCACTTGCATTGGTGATCCTAATATTTTACGGAATTCTTTTTTGTGCTTGAGTGCCATTTTTTTCTCATTTTTGCAGCATCATGAGATAGCAGAATTGATTGTTTATGACAGGTGTGCTATATAAGGCAGCAGCAGGGCCAAGATTTGCAGCTTCGTGTTATGTTGGCCTTCTTTAATATGATCTCGAACAAATGTAAACCCACTCGACCACAAACTGAAAACTAGTGCAAATCTCTCTGGAAGAAAAGGGATCCACATTTAAAGAAAGCTTAGCTAAACTATATGAGTTGCTATATTACCTTCACTTCCGTTATTTACACCTTTAACAGGATGCCAATACCCTACCCTATAGGAGAGAAGCACTACACCACTGAACATAAGAGTTGAACGATTTTTGCATCGGTCGTTTAAGTTCTAATCCGTACATCACTCAGGAACTCACTGTTGAAATTTTGGCAACTTGTTCACTTCCTTCTATATTTAACAGATCAGTTGGGTGATCAGAGGTGATTGTAGCAGCGGCAATGGTCGCTGGGAAGCAGGCTGTGAAAAGATATCTCCCGCCATGAGATGTGAGGAATTTTGTGAATTTTGTTTTTAGGTTGGATTTGCGACAACAAAAATCACAATGAGAATGTTTAGTGATTTAATGTCTAGTGAAAGGCAACCTGCAAATGCATAATGACCCAAGTTTCAGTTTGTGAGCATGAACAATTTAAAGCCTCTGGTATGATCGTCCGACAATCGCATCGCAAAATTCAACCATCAAAACGCTAAAGAAAATGTCAGAGATAATTAGATGTACTCTAGGCAATTGATCCTACAAGTTAGCTAATAAGCCTTGTTTGTGGGGATGGGAGAAGCCCACTAGAAGTTATAACAGGTCGTAAGCCTGCCGTCTTAGGATGGCAACAGTCCAATACTGCCTAGGTTTCTTACCCATTGCAAAAGCCTATATTGCACGCCAGTAACCTCACCCAAGCTTCCATGAAAGACGACCCGGATCAGCAAATCTTGAACTCAGACAGGTTTTACTCTGAAATCAGGAAAGGATTTTGATGAACGGGCCTAAATATGTGTTTACTGTTTTTGCTTGTTCGTATCAAATCATCTCACTTGTAGACCCATACAAATATGGAGGCAACTTTTCCAAACTCCAAGTAGAAACTAATGCTTTCCCAAGATGCCGGAGGTCAAACTGTGATTTTATTACTTTACTGTACTCCTGTCCCAATATGCCTTTTTTTTTTTTTTACTTTGCACACTTTTCTCGTTTCTTTGGGGCTCTGCATGATCTTTGGGAATATTTCACCTTTAGTGAATCTTCTTGGAGTAATCCAAAAGAGCACAAAGAACTTTTGGCATGCCTACAGAAGTTGATGTCTTCAGCAGCTCTTTCATGGCCATTGTTGCGTAGGAAGTTGATGGATGGACCAAGCTTTAGAGCCATATGAATTTCATCTGTCAGAGATGCTAGCTTCACCAACATTTACTGAAGCGTTGACACAGTTCTCACACGTAGACGAGGTCACAGAATCTAATGGATTCTGGTCTTCATTTCAATCGACAAGGTCCTTGCCATCAAATACCCCGAGAGGCTTGGATTGGGTAATTTGGTCTAAATCAGTCTCAGCCAGCGGTACACTATAATCTCTGTAACTTAGCATCTTCCTGCAGCAGCAGAAAACAATGTTGTTGAGAGAAAACAATCTCAGAAATTTTGTATCCAACTAACAAGATATTTGAGAAAGATGGGGGCAGAAAATAACAGGAAAAGCCAGAACACACCATTTATAGCCCATTGGTTTCTGAAAAACCCGCCTGTAACCTCGTCATACTTGTTATAGAGAATTCCCCATGACATACCAAAATAAACTGGACTAATGTGTAGCCAAATGAACAGCATCTGATCTTAAATGGGATGTTGTAGGAAGTGAGGAAGACCTTCAGATGGGAAGTATTTAAGAGGTTAAGCCGGTAAAAGAGTAATAAGAGATTTACTTGACAGTGTGTGCACGCTCTGTCAAGCTGATGGAGTCCTGCGGGAGACATTTGTTTGAGTCAGGCTCAGAAACAGGACAAACAAATGTTAGAGAGTACCCAGAACTACAGAAGAAAATATACCCTTATTGTCCCAAGCCAAGTTCTCTTTAGAAGCATCTTTTTCCTCCCTTTTACCAACAATCTTCTCTTGCGGAAAAATAAATGTTAGCCATCGCTATGCAGTTTCATTATTGGCATAACTTAAGGCCTCCAAAATCCACTCGAGCTAAAAGGGCCATCCTCGTATCTGGCTATAAATCACACAACCATCCTAATCATGTTTCTAAAAGTCCAGCGGAACAACAGGAACCCTATGCTTTACATGCACAGAGTGTTCTATCCTATCCAAAAACAATTCCACCAACGTAAACTTGTGGTTAGATGGGTCAGATGGGAACTTAACCATTTTCTCCCAGTCTAGGGACTGCAATTATGCAGCTTTTATCAAGTTAGTTATTGGGGGGTGGGTGTAAGCTGCAAGTCCTTGGGTCCCTCGATTGGAATATCCACACTTCAGTGCCACTAGTAATCGGATTCAAACAAGATGCATTGAACAATATGCTCATTGAATTCCCAAGAAGCACCCGACCACCTTCGCCAGATCATGATAAATGTCTGCAATGTAATTTTTTGGGCATATTTCTCTTGAACTGCAACAGAAAAGGATAGACAATGTCAGATGTAACAGAAGTTAACAGTATTCTACTTCTTTCATGCCTCAGAACTCTCGATGCAAGTTGGACTATCCAGGTCTTCGCTTACTCAGGCATGAAGGACAATATCTTCCAACTGAATATCTAAACCCAAAGCAATATCTTCTGAAGTCAAAGCCTGTAAAAAATTCAGAAGCCATTATTTTAAATCTTAAATATATATCTTGCGCTCGGCTACATATTTCAGCATCTTGTTAGTAGTGGCAACAGTAGCCAAAACTGAACCTTACCACTCCTTTCCATTATTTAGAAGAAAATTATATAAACAGAAGCCTTACAAAAAATGTATGTCAATGTTCGTCCCTAGAAAGGTTCCTTCCACCGAAAAATCCACTTCAGATGTCTCGTCCAAACAAAAGCAATCATAGGCATTGGAGGAGTCATCATTTCCACATGCTGAAATACCTCTACTGCCACATTCTCATCAACAAGTTCTTGGTGATGTACTATGTCCCCTCACCGCAAATTGGTCTGATCCTGCCATATGACGGAAAACAGAGCAAAAATTATAGTTCTGAACCAAAGGATACCAACAGAAAACCTCAGCACGTCTTTTTGATGCAGTACCGAGCACAACCATATGATGTTGCTTTATTAAATGAGTTTATTTACTCGTTTTGAGAGCAAATCAGAAAATGCAATGATCTTTTTTGTAATGATCATCAAGAATAACCATGAATACATCTGTGGAGTTACTGAAAAAACATAATTGGACAATGAAAAGCATCGGAAAAGATGCTTCAAGCATCTAACAGCACCCATTTACATGTAAGCTCAGTAACGTGGGCTCGAGTAAAGATGAAAATTGAAAGCCTAAGTTAAGTACGAAAATGAAGGCGTCCAAGTAGAGCAGATCTTTTCATTTGTCGTAATATTGCATGGATATGGTGAGTTGGTACAGTAACACTCCCAAAGCGCCGGTAGGAACAAGAAAAATTGAATGTAGTAATCACCTGGCCCGAAAATGACATAAAAAGATACTGTAAAATTCATAAATTTTAGTAAAAAGAGAGATTTTCCAATTCGTAAAGCTGGCATTACATCTCTAATAGGCAATCCTCAATTTAAAGTGTATGGTGAGTGAAAAGTGGCACGTATCTCGCATGATATATCCCGAATCACTCTCGGTTTCATCAATAACTATCCATTTCGTGTTAAACATCTTATGATCTTTTCTTTATGTATAACCATCTAATTAGAAGCTCATGCGTAGTGCTTGCCTTTTGATCGAGGAAATTTTTTTACTTTTTCTAGTATACTCAACTTATTTCGCATTTTGCGTAAATAGATATTTTAGAATAAGAAATATTTTGGCATGATATTCTGATTAACATAACTTTAGCATGAAAAATTTTCGGGAGTCCCAATCCTTTTGTTTTTTCATTGCCCCCCTCCTCCTCCGTCTCTTTTCATTGATAATATTACTGACCTTAATGCCCATCTTGTAGTTTTGACATGTGTCCCCATGGTGATGTTTTGCGGCTGTAGCGGATCCACCCATGTTTCAATAACTTGACGATATCTTCGATTCACTCAGACTCAATCATGGATTGTTCTGCATTGCCTTCTGGCGAGAGCTTCAAATTTATTTTGGTCGTTGCCTGTTGTCAGAACGCGGATTTTGTCTCTACTATTGTCTAGCCTAGTGTCCTACGTCACATGGTTTCTCCAAATCGCAAGCTTTTCTGTTTACCGAATGCTTCATGCCACTTGCTCACAACCTGTCCGACAGAATAACCGACTCGATCGTAGATGGTTAGTTGCTGTTGCGTTCTGTTTACAAATGTTTTGATGTCCCAATTGAAGTTGCATTGGTTGCGTCTTACCGTGTTTCCTTTGTATGGTTGGTTGAGAGGCGAACAAATTTGTGCACGTAGGCATACTGTGTTGCTCGCTACTTATGTGTGCTTGAATATGTCAAATGCTGGTCATGTCCATTTGTTATTCGCTGTCCATGTCTGTGTTTGCTGGGTCAACTGAATGTATACATGGTATTACTCGCCTAAGCTGCGGGACATGAAAAGTGCTGGTTCGATGACATATGTAGGATGTTATATACGTAGTCCTCGAGGTGCATAAACATGTATATAGGGATATTGATTTCTCATCAAATTGTCATTGCTTCATGCTTTGAAAATAATGAGTGTCTTTGCTGGTCGCTTTCGTTCATATGTGGAACGTGAGGATTTTGATCTCATTTCAATGGTGTTTTAGTCATGTGAACGTATAGAGAGATGCTGCATCAATGCAACATTTGCTTTCCATCAAATTGGGGCATTTCAAGGCTTGAAACACAAAAATGATAGGATTCCATATTGCCCAGATTTGAGTCAAGCAAAGTTGGTAGTGATTTGGTGTTTCTTATGCATCGCTTCGACCTCCTCAGCGCGTATATCCACCCATGTAAGAAAGACGCTCTGAATTCGCATTGATTTCATGTTGGAATATCACATTCTTATGCTTGAAGCATGCTTGAGATGTCCTAGAGCTTGCTGTGTGTATTTATTTGTGCAGTGAATGAAGAATCTTGAGTTCATTTGGATGATAAACTTGTATTTGTGATTGGGGGGGTCTTCGTTCTGTTGAAGTAGCTGCTGGCGCTTTTTGCTGGGTCTCCTGTGTGTAGCTGTCAACTATTTCTCATATTGGATAAGAGTGCGTGGATGAAAGGTTCTTTCCTTGATGTATAGAAGCGAGAATTTTGAGCTATATTTTTCACTGCATCATGTCGATATCTTGTCAGCTTGCCATTCATGCTTTGAGATTGTATAAAACCTCACTCCTCTGTTTTATTGGTGGAGAGTTGATCGTTAATCCTCAAAAAATTAAAAAAGGAATTGAAGGAAAAAAATGAAAATACAAAATGTAAAGAATGGAAATCGCAATTAGGTAGTTGCATCTTAGGAATAGTTTTAATTTGATCCCATTTAGTTTAAGATTGCATTTAGGGAGTAATCTCGGCATATGTTTTACTTCTAGGCTCCAATTTTATACTATATAAGGTTTAAAACAACCACCCATAAAAATGACATCATTGCTAACCATAGCGTGACTGTAAAATCTATTTCCCAAGAGCTCCCCTAAAACTAGTCCATCCTTCACATAGCTGGAATGGAGCGGCTAAAAAGTTTGGATATGTTGTGTGTAAATATCACAGACAAAGCCAGGACGTAAGTAAAATTTGGGGTGTCATTGACGCCCAAACTGAACTGAAAATTTCTGGTATGTTCGGTTTGGTTTTCATTCTTGTTCTTGCGGTAAGCAAAACAACGAGTACCTTGATGGTTTGGCCGGAACCGCATTAAAGAAACCTTAAACAACTAAATAGCTTCTAGACTGTCAATAACTGTTGTAACGAAGAAAGCAGAGGAACGTTAATCTAAAAGCTTGGAACATGTACAAGTGGAGCCCAAATGGCATCCTCAAGTTCACCAAAATCTCCAGCCTCAACCGTATCGATCTCTCCACCTCTGATGTTCACCAATCCGTTGCTCTATTCAAGCGGGTCCTCCTCAATCACTCTTCTTCTTTTTTGGATTTTTTGCTTTATGAGTTTGAAATTCTGCATGAGGCACTTGCAGACACCGATTTCGATCTTGCGATTGATTCCGAGTTCGATATTGTTTTGCGTGCTTATAGCCATGCTTGGATTGCGGGTTCTTTTACGCGATAAACCACAGAATCAGCCGTAAGTTCATGGATGACTTTTCGAGCAGAGCGAGTGGTTTTTGGATTTGCTGATGAGAGCTGTTGAATTGCGACCAATCTCAGAAAAAGGAGACAATCGATGGTCAGTACTTGATCAGCGGCTTTTTGGCTATGTTCATGAGGGATTGTTCTGTTGTACAAGAGGTTTGGGAAGGAGCAGGGGAGGCTGTTGAAGAAGGTTCAGGCCCATGGTCGATGGAAGCACGATATCATCACTGAAAAGCATCGAGGCTAGACTTCCCTGAGAGTGAGTCAAAAGGGCTGAAAGTCGTCATTGAAGTCTTTGAAAAGAAAGAAAACCTAAAATTTGAACCAGATTGAAGTATGTTTACGGTTCAAGTCAGATGCAATTCGGGTTGCAGCGAATGCATTACCCAAAATGTTTCAGTTCGGGTATCCCAAAAATCCGAACCAAACCGTTAGACAGCCCAAAACAGAAGTCACCTGCTTTGATATCGATGGGCTTTTCATTTAGAGATGCAAAGTCACATGCAGATTACCTGGAAACAGCAACCTGCAGATGTAAAAAGAAATCTAGCTCTGAATACTAAACATCTGTTCCGTGTCTTCACTAAAACTGGACTAAATAACATATCCCAGAGGCTCAATGATGCATAAGACAATCAATTGCTTACGGCATAAACAATTAATCACTACGGTCAATCTTATTTTAGAACTAGAGACATCGCCCATCCATTGCAGGGATTTTATAAATATCAAAAGTGAAAGAGAGGTCAAGGCAAAGTGAGAACATTTTCATGTGGCATGCATACGAAGTACCTATTCTATCAATTAACGACAATCTCAATATGTTTCGAATAATCATGAGACTGGAAGACTCCAATGAAGTTGGGTACAATCGACAGGCGCAGCACCTCCGGGCTTTGAAAGGCAAAAACATGTATATACGGCATCATTCAACATGTTATCATTCAAAATGTTCAAGAACTCTCCTTCAATGGCCCCGAAGAAATAGACGAAGGAGAAAAGGATTCATAAGTTGGATTTTCTTGTCAAAGACGTCGGCTGCACCTTGCAAGAATTCCTCCTCAGCAAACTTGCTTTTAAGCCTGAAGCACAAACGCCACCGACCGCTGATCATTCCAGATAATTTCCATAATGAAATGATGATATTTATGGTGAATAACTACAAGAGAAGGTCCGAATTTAGAGGCTGAATTTCCTAGGGCGTAACCAGAGTAAAATTACCATGAATGCCGAAAGGGGGGACCCTTACTCTAGCTATTCTGTTTTCACTAACTTAAATTCCAAGCAAGACAACCTACAATGCTTATTGGTGCCAATCTTATTTTGAGACCAAGGCAACACTCAAACATATGCTTGACAGAGAACTCGATAATTTTGACTACATTAAACAAGGAGAATAAGATGACAGCAAGATTCAATGATTAGTTTGTGCTGGAACAACGGCCTTCCTCGGTACCCTCATTAGAGAAAGAGCACTGAAAAAGTAGACGAGAGCAAGATTCAATGCTTGAAATACAGAACAAGCAGAGAGATCTTGTTCTCCCAATGGACTGAACTGTTAATCCTCTCAAAAGTAGGATGTTTATCGTGTATTACTAACCAAAAAATAAAGCCAAATCTTGGCACATTAGGGGAGAAGCACACAAGTCTGCCAGTCAACATCAGCATCCTTTTTTCTGACCATTTCCCAAGCAACAAGAGAGTGAAGGCAACCAGTTGAAGAAGCTCTGCATACGACATTCTCTGCAGCTGAGGAATTAGGCAAATTTACACCACAAACAGCAGCTTGGATGGAAACCAACTCTCTAGACTAAGCAGCGGGCCACTTCCAATGAGAGTTACAAATTACAGTTGACACTTTGGCCTGCAGAGGAAGAGAAGATTCATAAGTTATTCTCATTGAGAAATGATTCTGGCAAGATCCCAGCATGGAGTAACAAATCATACCAAAGAGAAATGTTATCTCCATTGCCCACTATTTCTATAATGCAGGTTTTCAGAATACACCAGATTTTTAATAAATTCTTCCAAGCATAATAAGTAGCATCTTCTTTACAGTCAAGACGATAGCTACGTAGAGACCAAGCCTCATCAATCCAGAGACACTTTAAAATACAATAAGATTTCACAAATCCAGTCTTCGAATGCCAAGGCCTCCAAACTGCATAGGATGACAGACAGTGTCCCATCTAACTTTTGCTCCCTCATTACCATCAGGATCTCCCTTCCAAAGGAAAGCTCTACACTTTTGCTCAACCATTTCAAAAACTTTCTTGGGCAACAAAAAGAGTTGAAACTAATAGTTAACCAGACTGTAAATAACAGATTTAACAAGCTATGATGGGTGGCTTTTAACTTTCCAAGCTTTAAATATTGTTGTAACTCAATGATTTTACGAGAGGCCAATAATCCTTTCAGAAAGTCTTCCGGAGAATCCACAACTACTACAAGAAAGAACCAAAAAAGTGCAGAGGGTTGGGTGATTGGTCATGCTGTTTGATTTGATTGCCGCATCCTAGACAAATGCATCTTAAAAGCTTAAGCTGTTAGGAAACGAACCAAACAATGTATACGTAACATAAGACTTTACACCCGCCTTGCGTATAACTTGATCCCTTACATATGCACAACAGAATGCAGACCTAATCATGTCAATGAGATAACCAACAAAATGATAACAAAGAACATAACAGATGAGAAACTTTAAACCGATGACACGTGCTTTGATACAATGCTAGAAATGAACAAGTGGAATGCGGACAATTTGCTGGAAATTCAATGAAAAAGAATGCAAACAATATGCTAATCCTTCAGAAGAAATTCCTTCTAGATTTTGATTATACCCCAGGATCATCACGCACCTCTTAAAGAGCCAGTCCAGAGAAATTGCAGAAACAAATCTACTTACCCTTTAAACTTTGCCAACCAGCGACTCCAGAGTCCAGGGCTACGCATCTTTGATTCCATGAAGCAGAACATGAATAGTTATCAAAATGAACAATGGGTCAGGCTTTCATTGAGTGCTATCCGGGATGCGAAATGCCTTCATTTGTCTGTACTCAAACCGGCTAAACCATTCCTTAATCTTGGATGCTCAGTAAAATGCTGGAATGGAAGGATTGAGGCACAATAAATCTGTCCCCCATTTCAATGTGCATCACGGGATGCTCAGAAATGAGAAGATTGCACATGTGGGAATAAGTACTTTGTATCAGTGAATGCAGACACAAGGTTAATACCAAGTTGCTTCCACTTCTGGTGAATGCTGCACAAGTAATTTTCGCATATCAGAATCAGAGATATAAGGGAAATTAGTCAGTACATTCCACAACTATGGAGTTTTCAGACTAAAACAGGAATGAAGATTTAGAGCACCTAATGGCCATTAACATGACATGAACTTGCTCTATCCATCTGAAGTTCTAAGCTATGCTTTTTCAAGGGGATGCAACTTTCATACATTTACAAACTTGTCTTTGCTATTAACTTATCATATAAATTATGTCCAGACTGTAGATTCATCTAGTGGATTGAACAACAGGGCAAAACAGACCCTTACAGGTCGGGGAAAAAGGACATACATACATGTCTCTATCCCCGTGAGTAATTTGAGAACCACCTAATCACGGAAAAGTTTCCACAGAAGTCAAGATCTTAAGAACGGAGCCTGCAGTGGCATGTTCCTTCATCTCTACATTGAGGAGCAATCTCACATACAGGGTCCCCTTCAGCCTCTTCTCCTCCTAGACTTAATACCAGTGAGGCAATGGTTAAGGAAGGGTCTATAGACCTTTCTATAGGTCGCTGGATCATACCAACGAACTTCACCAATGGAATTCCAATGTAATCTGAAAGGCAAGCAAGATTTAGAGAACCTTGGGGAATGAGACAGAGCACAGTGATGACAAAAGAATTGGATGAGTGCAGAAAACTGTTAGAATGCAAAAATAAGTTGAGAATCCAAATTCAAATGCAACAGTTCATTAATAATATCCTAGATATTTGTTTCATTTTTGCTGGATTGAAGAAATCATGCGAAGCATTTCAATGGATAGGGGAACCAATGCCAAATCTGAGAAGAGAACTTATGACAGGTAGAAGAGTAGAGTATGAAGAGTAGTAAATGGCAAGATCAATACCTGATTTTAATGAAATCTTCATGAGATGGAGATGGTGATGGAGGTGAGGACAATGGACTGGAGAGAAGGAGCATAGGTGATTAAGGTGCAGATAACAAAGAGGAAGGAGATGATGATGGAAGGGGCATTTTTCACACCCCTGAGATTTGCCCAATTGCTATCTGCAAAAATTAAAACACACTTTTTCTAGTAATATAACGTTTCCAATGAGATTTATGAATTACAGCAGATCCTTTGGCCTGTGGAGGAAGAGAAGATTCATAAGTTAATTCTCCTTGAGAAATGATTCCAACAAGATCCCGGTATGGTGTCACAGATCATACCAAGAAAAATATTATCTCCATTACCGCCTATATATCTAATGTGGGGTTTGAAAATATTCCCGACTCTTAATGACTTCTTCAAAGCATAAGTAGCATGTGGATTACAATTGAGATAATAGCTTTAGGGCCAGGAAAAACATAGAGACCATATCGCACCAAAATACTCCACAGACACTTCAGAATACAAGCAAGATTTCACAAATCCAGTCTTTGAATGCCAAGGCCTCGAAAATTTTTAGGAGGACAGATAGTGCCCCATCTGACTTTTGCTCCCTTTTTAGTATCACGATCTCCCTTCCAAAGAAAAGCTCTACAATTTGGCCAAACATTTCAAAAATCTTTCTTAGGCAACAAAAAGAGTTGACACTAATACTTAAACACACTATGAATAACAAATTTAATAAGCTGAAGTTCACTGGCATATGACCGTCTTTTAACTGTCCAAACTTTGAATCTGTTGTAATTCGATGGTTTTTGGAGAAGCTTATAATCCCTGTCTGGAAGTCTTCCAAAATTACTAGAAGAAAAAACCAAACAAGAACATAGGGTTGGCTGATTGGTCATGCCGTTTGATTTGATCGCTCCATGTTAGACAAATACAACTTTTTAAAAGTTTAAGCTGTCAGGAAACTTGCTAATCAATGTATATAAAAAGTATAGCTTAACATTCCCCTTGCGTAGAACCAATCCCTTACACACGCACAACAGAATGTGGACGGAATCACATCAATAAGATAACTACGGAAATGATAAAAAACAATGTAACATTTGAGAAATTTTAAATCATTGACATGTGTTTTGATAATATGCTAGAAAGGAACAAGTAGAATGAGGACAATATGCTAAATCGTTCAGAAGAAATTCTTTTTAGATTCTAATTATAACCCATGATCATTACCCACCTTTTAAAAAGCCAGTCGAAAGAAATAGCAGAAACAAATCTACTCACCCTTTAAGCTTTGCCAACCAGCAGCTACAGAGTCCAGGGCTAATCTTGGATGGTGAGTAAAATGCTGGAATGGAAGGATTGAGGCGCAGTAAATCTGTTTGCGATGCGCGTCACAGTATGCTCTGAAATGTGATGACTGTGCGCGCGGGAATAAGTACTTTGCATCTGTAAATGCAGACCGAAAGTTAATATCAAAGTTCCTTCCACTTCTAGTGAATGCTGCAAAAGTAATTTTCGCATATCAGAATCAGAGATATAAGGGAAATTAGTCAGGTACATTCCACAACTTGGTAAATGTATTCAAATGGAGTTTCCAGACTAAAACAGGAAAAGCACCTAACTGCTGATAAGATGACATGAACTTGCCCTATCCATATGAAATTCTACGCTAGCTTTTTCAAATGTGATGCAACTTTCAAACATTTTCCAAACATGTATGATCTTGAGATTCATGAGTGGATGAAAATATCAGGGGAAGAACAGACACTAATTGAACAGGGCAAGAGAACATGTATACATACCTCTACTCCCCCGGTGAGTAATTTGAGAACCAACTCTAATCATAAGAAAGATTCTCCACAAAAAAGTCACAAGATCTCAAGAACAGGAGAGCCTGCAGGTGGCATCTCCCCTTCGTCTCCACAATGAGGAGCAATCTCACATCGATGGGTCCTCCCCCCTTCAGCATCTTCTCCTCATAGACTTAACATAGATCTTTCCATAGGCCGCTGGGCCGTACCGACAAACTTCACCAACGGGAATTCCAATATGTAATCTGCAAGGCGAATGGGACAGAGCACAGCAGATGACAAACAAAAAGAATTGGTGGAGGAGTGTCGGAAAACTGCCGGAATGGAATGGGCACGAAAATAAGCCGAGAAATCGAAATTCAAATGCAACAGCGCGTTTTCAGTGGATAGGGGAGCTGATGCCGAAATCTGAGGGGATCCCCCGTTTAGTAAGTGACTACTCGAATGAGAAGAGAGCAGAAGAGGTAGAGGAGGAGGAGGAGTTATGTAAATGGCAGAGAGATCGATACCTTGATTCGACGGAGTGGAGTGGAGAGGCGAAGCAGCAGAGATTGAGGTGGCCACAGCAACAAAAAGAGCGAAGGAGAGGAGATGATGAAAGAGGGAATAGGAGATAGGCCTCACATTTTACACCTCCCCTAATACCAATACCAACCCCCCTCCCCTCCCTTTCTCTCTCTTAAGTAATCGACTCGAATCGGGGAGTATCACTCAATGTAACCCATGGGATTTGGCGGATGAGGGGCCAATAGCAGCCGGTCCCTTTCTTGCATCGCTTCTCCAGTTTCCCACATCTTTTGATATAGAGCCTTTCAAGGGAGGGAGGGAGGCCATCCTGGGGCAACTCCCTCAGCTTCGGGCAATCGAAGAGCTCTAACTCCCGTAGAGAGGGAGGGAGACTGTTGCTGGATAGTCTTTCCACTTTCTTCATATCGTCGATACAGAGATGGAGAAGAGAGGAAGGGAGCGGAAGCACGAGATCCCCCTCCTCTCCCGCTCCTCCCACGCTGCCGCTGATCATGAGCCATTCAAGGGAGGTGAGAGGGGTAAGCCACTCCCTCATCGGCTGCTTCATATTCTCGCATCCAATTAAAGTAAGTCTCTGTAGCTGGGGCGGCAATCCTCCGTCAGGGAAGCACGTGATACTCTCACACCATCCAATTAACAGATTTCGAAGATATACAAGTCGATGCAACTGACTAAGTAAGGCTTTTATTTTTGGACAACCTACAAGCGTAAAACTCGAGATGCCGAGAGGAAGAGGAGGGAAGCACTCTAGCTCCAGAGCAGCACAACACGACAAATCCAAAGTAGTGAGATGGGACAGTGTGTGCAGGCCATGCGGCAAACTTCTCAAATTATTGCAATTACAAATTGTGATCTCTTGAATTGACTGAAGATCCTCTACAAATTTCTCCGCAAGCGATTCTACTCCCTTGCACGAATTAATGTCAAGTTTTTTGAGAGTTGCGAGTAAAAATCTACTCTCACTAAATAGAAAGGTTGGCAGAGAATTACATTCAAATATTTTTAATTCTTGCAAACAAGACTTCACATCACTAAAGTTATTATTGTTACCAGTGCTATGATGTTCATCCTTATGAACAATTAATCCTTTAGGTAAAGATAGCAAGTTCTTGCAATCATGGATCTCTAAAGATGTAATTGACGCCGACGCACCCGTTTCGGGGAAATCTATGAGTTTTGGACAATCATTCAAGACCATAGTCTCCAGGTTGCTAGGCAACTTTATATCTCCTTCTCCAGCTATAAAAGATATGAATTCAGGACAACTGTTGACAACTAAGGTCTTTAGAGAAGCGATATTCCGAATAACATCTTTATCTTGCCACAAGTACATCAAATTTTTACAACTTTCTATCTTCAACTTCTCTAGCTTGATCAAGGAGCTTGTAAACCCATGATTTAAGCAAGTTAATTCAGCAACATCTTCTATGACAATATCAATTAGAGATGTCAGGTTTACCAAACTCTTTAACACCCCTTCATTACAACCTCGAAAGTTTAATTCATTGAGGGATGGAAGGCTAATGATAAAGGACGAGGCATCCATACGTGGACATGAGTTGATTTCCAGCATTCTGAGGGAGTTTAGTTGACTAGGCAATCTTCCAATCAACATAGGGCAATCCTGAATGACTAGATGCTCAAGACAAGGGAATAAAACTCCGATTTCTTCAGAGCCAACGCAATGAGACCAGTCCTCCCATAATGGCATGTTCTTGAATTCCAAAGTCATTAAGGATGGAAAAGGACTTTTAGTTCCATAAAATTCAGACCCTACCTTGCATATTGCATTTAGACCTTTGATGTACAGTTCTTTCAACGAAGATAGTTGTCCCAGCAATGGTAATACTTTGACACTCTGACACCCTTGTAAACATAAATACACTATGTTATCATACGAGGGACTTCCTAACCATGATGGGAATTCTAGGCCACCATAATAGAATATTGTGAGATTTTCAAGGTTTTGGTGAGGACGAAGAAAGTTAAGGACCTCTCCTTCAAGCTTTTCATTTCGGAAATTTTCAAAGTCTTCACTCCATCGCATGGCCAACCGGCATATTCCCTCCTTCGTGAGTAAAGTGGCATCTTTGGCTTCTCTGGCTTCTTGAGCCTTGTGCAAATTAGAGATGCACAATTCCTCTCGAAGGTTCTTTAGGTTTTTTAACTCATTCAACCTTGACCCATTTTCTGTTCCAACAACAAACTTGGACAAGATTTCAAGGCCCAACAAATTACCTATATTCAGCGGCATTGCTCTTAGGCTCAACGTGTCGGTAATGTCAAGAAATCTTAGATTGATCAGTTTTTCTATACCTTCAGGTAATTCGATAAGCATGTGACAGCCCTGCAACATCAAAGCTTCAAGGTTGTGCAATGCAACAATTGACATTGGAAGCTTTTTTATAGAAGTATGTGATAGATCAAGGTGCCTTAGGTGCCTCAGACTGCCAATGCAATCCGGTACCTCGCTAATGTAATGGCCACTCAATGAAAGCACCCTTAAATACTTCAATCTCAACAACAAGTCACATAGCACTTTTTGGGACACATGGGAAGCATGAAATTGCTTCTTTAATAATATGAAGCTCCTAAGTCCCTGCATTCGATGATATATCTTAAGTCTTTCTGGTATAATGAATTTGCTGGGAAGGAATGAGGCATGACGAACTAAAGATGCATTATTGTGATCGTCCACTAACTCAAATTCCCCTGAGCTATAATGGGATGCACCTGCAACTAGCTTTGCCAGGTCATTCACAAGATCATGCATCAAGAATCGTGATCCATTGCTACTCGACTTTTGAAATAACGATCTATTTACCAGCTCATTGAAATAATTCAAACCTACATTCCATTGATTCTTTGCTTCTTTTCCCTCCACTAGGCCCTCTGCAATCCACCAGTGAATCAACTTGTCTCGTTGGATTTCATAGTCCTTGGGAAATATAGCACAGTATGCAAAACATCTCCTCAAATTGGAAGGGAGATGGAGGTAGCTAAGTTTCAAAGCCGGAAGGATGTCATTTTTCGGTAGATCCCAAATCTTGCTATTCAATATAGTTTTCCATTCATGGGTACTAACTCTAGTGCGTAGTAGCCCGGCCAATGTCTTCACAGCTAACGGCAACCCTTTGCATTTTTCCACTATTTTGAGACCTAATGCTTCAAGAAAAGGATGATCATCAAAATTTCCAACTCCAAATGCATGAAATGCAAATAGACTCACGCAAGCATCTTGTGACAACTCTTTGAGAATATAGGGTTGAGCACCGGCTATTTGGGCAACGTGGCAATTACGGGTTGTGATAATGATTTTGCTTCCCTTTGCTCCCGAATGAAAAGGCTTCAAGAGAGTAGTCCAGTTTCCATAATTCTCATTCCAAACATCGTCCAAAACAACAAGAAACCTTTTCCCCGAAAGGTTTTGTTTGAGCTTACCCTGAAGCCAATCTAGATCCTTATTTTCACAAGACAAAGTGTAGTCGGTTTTCTGCAAAATGCTCTTTGTAATAGCAAGTGTGTCGAAAACATCAGAAACACAAGCCCATGCTTTTGTATCAAAATAGCTGATGACTTTGGCATCATTGAAGACTTGCTGAGCCAAAGCCGTCTTCCCAAGACCCGGCATCCCTACGATGGGAATCACTTTCATGTTTGCACATGTTCTATCATCTTCTTCTCTGGTCAGTAATTCCAGAATCTCCATTTTTTTATCGTCCCTACCAACAAAATAATCCTCGGTTAAATGTGTAGTTGATATTGGCTTATCCTGTAAGCGGTTTGCTAATTGCTTCCCGTTATTCTCTCTTAACCGCAAACTGTCTTTTCGAGTTATGATCTCCTGTAATTTGGCATCCATCTCTTCTATCTCGGATATCATTTTGTGGTCGAACATGAATTCTCTCGGGCTCCATCTAAAGCAACAACCGGAAAGAAGGGAACGTGCCTTGCTAGTGTTGGATTCTACCTTGGACTTGCTTTTAGTGGATTCTATGATGAACTCATCAAGCAAGTCGTCAATGTCGTAGGCCAAGTTTCTAAGATCTTCTAGCCACGACTTCACCCCGTGATGGTCGGTGAGTTGCCTGTCCTCCGCATCATCCAGCACCTCCTTGATACTCTCCAGCATCTTCTCCCATTTCTTCAACCGCGTGTCGATCCCCTCGCGCCGCGCAAAGTTGAGAAGCTCGGGAGAGGCCAACCTATCAAACAACACCTGAAGAAAGGCGCCAAGAAAGAGCTCTGCGATGGGCATGGCTTGGTTCGTGAACGGCAAAGGACTAAAACAAGAGTGCCCAGAAGGGTCGAAACAAAGTGTATAGAGCGGAGAGGGAACAGAAGTTCTTTCGTCTAGGACAAACAGCATCAAATGAGGGAACGAATCAAAAGACTTTTTAAGAACCAAAGTGCTCGTTCCTTCTCGGAAGAAGCCGCTGTTGCATTTTATCGCGTCCCATTTGATTTAATTTCATTTCCGTGGACTCAATTTCTCGAAAGCAAGTTGGTCAGAAATGCGACAGAAGTCTGGGAATCATTAAAGCCACCAAAGGTTGAGAAGGTAAAAAGTGGGCCCTATCCAACCCCGAAACTTCTGCTTCATTATCGGTCATCTGTTCTCTCTCGCCACTCCCATCACGAGATTCCCAAATGCACCCATCCGCCATCATCATACATCACATGGCTCATATGGCATCATGGTTTCATTGATGCAGCCTCGTGAACCCCATCTCGTTATCAAAATAATGGAGTAGTCGTTACATAAACTTAATCTATGTAAACATATCATCATTAAACACTAATTATATGGGTCTTAACCACTATTCTACGTAAGGCGAAAGCCTAATCCATTGGAAGTTGCAAAATTTTCATTGTCGATTGCTTGACAAGTGTCCAAAAGCACTCGATAACAAAAATATTTTTAAATGATGATTAGAAAGAAAAAAATTGTTACTTTCTCATCGATGTTGTGGTTGTCACCTAGACATGCTCTCTCAACAATACATAATCATATTAGATTAGATGGAAAAAGAGCAGGTGGCTATAGGTCGAATTGGCTTACGAACCTTCAACCTTCAATTTGTCCCCTCTCCCCCCCCCCAAGCAATAATGATTATACTTATAGCAAAGTGTCCTTGTATTTTTCTAGTCCACAAGGTCAACAAAAATGTGCTTATTATTTCGTCCTAGGAAGAAAAGAGCTACCTAGCTTCAATATGCCCACCGGCCATTTAAATAGGTGAAATTTAATATATACTCATTCATACTCTATTAAATGTTACATTAGCAGAACAAAATAGCTGAACCCCTAGGTTTTATGCTATGACATCACATCAGAACAAATGATCAATGTGTGCACAAATCTTTATTGTCTCTATACTTAGAAATCATCACGGCAAAGATTGCCTTCTACTTTTTAGAAGCCTAATAGAATAACAGCCCCAAGGGCCTCGACAAAAGGGTAAGAACAAAGGAGACAAAATTGATTAACCGTGCGATTGGCTTAATGGTTAAATAATTGACACATAAAGGAAAATTGCGTGTCTATATTTTTGAAATTTTTCATACGACTAGATGCAACTAACTTGGTTATCAATTAGATATTTCAACCAAGTTTTAATCCACTTCTTACCTAATTCTTAAAAATAGTAGGGATACTCTATGAATTTAGAATTATCCAGCTAAGGTAGCTTTGTCGTTGTTAAGAGAAAATACATTGATGTTAGCAAAATATTTTTTTGTCTATGGAAAATTACTAAAGATAAGTAGAATGTGGCCTTTTCTGTGGAAAATTGGGAACTTTAGATGTTTAATACCTGAATTTTCTTGTCAAGAGAAGCTTCTCAAATATCTGGCCATTGAAATCACATGGTAGCTTCTGGAGAACTTCCTGATTAGCTACACGCATTGCACAACAGCCCTTTTCTCCACTGTGATAAGTCTTTTTTGGGGCAAAAAGAGAGAAGAAATTAGTCTAACATACAATCATTGATGATGCCATGAGAATCGTAATTGAAGTATATACGCATAACATTTTTCCTTTTGAAAAATTTTATTCTTATTCCAAATTATTTGGGCAAACTTTGATAAATTTAGGATCATTCTTATCTTTTTACGTCTCACATGTCCATCCGTTATTTTGTACGTATACGAATAAGGTCCACAATGCACCTCAGGTCCTTGGAGGACAATAATGTTTGCTCCTTGCTTTTCTTTTACACTAATGTCATGAATCAGCAAACTTAGTGCATTTCACACGGACATGTGATGTTTGATTCGATGGACTTTTGTGAACTGAGGCGCCAAGGAAGAGCTCTACGATGGGCATGGTTTGGTTCGTGAGCCACGGAGTAATAAACAAAGTGCCAAGATGGTCGAAGGAAAGTGTACTGAGAGGAGAGGAGACAAAAAATTTTATGCCCAGGACACTAGCGTCAAGTGACGGTGTGAACCAGAGACACTTTACGCATTCAAGTACTCTAATTGGACCGAGATGGCTTTTGTCTTAGTGTGTGTCCCTTCAATCCACTTACACTTAAAAATGGATTTCGAGGCAACAATCCGTACAATTTGATGGAGCCAGTGATAATTGTTGCATCAATCTAATATACAAGGATCTGAATTCGAATTATTGAAAAAAGTTGGCCTCATATTCAATTAATTATGTCTACTAGATGTACTAAATAATTGCTCGTGTCCAATATACTGTGACACAGGTTAGAGTAAATTTGTCAAATGGTTCATTAGCAAGCATCTTAAGCCTCATTTATTTATTTTTTGGTCAACAAGTCGTATTTTGTTTAAAAAATCAATTTCTAAGCATTGGTTTCACAAAGTATGAGAACAAAATGCATTGAAAGCTTCAAAAAATTTACCATAGTTTATTACTCGACAGAGTCTAATGAGACTCCATAACAAAATATTTTTTAAATAATAATAATAATAATAAATAAAAGGACAGATTTAACAATAATGAAAGCAGAAGTTTCGAGGATGGGTTGGAGACGGGGCCACCGAGCCTTGGGTGGCTTTAATGATGTCAAGACTTTTGGTCCCACGTCCAACCAGCTTTGCTTCCGAGAAATTGAGGCAACAGAAATGAAATTAAAATTCAATTGAGACGAGATGAAATGCGCTGGCAGCTTCTTCCGAGAAAGAAAGAGCGAGAAAACCACAGGAGAAAGCCGACAAACATAAAAGCAGAGAGACAGAGAGTGACGAAAAAGAACGACAGACACTGAAGAAGAAGAAGAAGAGAAGGGGGAAGAATGGTTGGGCTGAGGATTGGAAAGGACGAAATTATCCAAATTAAGGGTCCCATTCCTCTTCATCTCTATCTCCACCGAGTCTACATGCCTCAAGCTGTCCGCCTCTATTTTGCTTATTTATTTCTTATTGCTAATAATGGCGGATAGGGAGTAGGTTTAGGACTAGTACCTAATCCGAGTGTGTCCATTATTAGTGGAGGAAAAAATTGAGATTTAAGACAGGCTGTGGCTGTTACCGGCTGGTAGTGGCAGAGGAACAGATGTTGGCACGTGATGAAAGAGATGAATGCCGGAGAAGAAGAAGAAGAAAAGTAGAAAATAAAAGTAATTTAAAAATCAAATTAGTTAAAAAAATCAAATTTAAGAAATTAAAAAATTCGAAATTTTTTGTTGAGATAAAATCATGAAATTGAAATCATTTTCTAGTAAGGTCCAAACACGTTTTCCATCATATATTATCGAATAAACAAAAAATTAATCATTTTCATGAAAAATGCTTTTTCGAAATATTATTTTCCTCTATTATTGACTTAATTTCAATTCTATCACCTCAATTTCTCGGATGCAAGCTTGGTCGGAGGTGGGACCAAGTCCCAGCATCTTTAGAGCCACCAAAGTCTCGGTGGCCCCGTCTCCAACCCAACCCCGAAACTTATGCTTTCATTACTGTTATTTTTGTTCAGTCCGTCCTCTCTCAGCATTCACACCACATGATTCCCAAATGAACCCAACCACCATCATCATGCATCATGCAGATCATATCGCATCATGGTTTCACTATTTCAGCCTCATGAACCTCATCCCATTATGAAATAAAGGACAGTTGTCACATTAACATAATGTATGTGAATTGTATCATCATTAATCACTGATTATATGGATCCCAACCATAACACGAGGGCCCAATGCATCGAAAGCTGTAAAATTTTCATAGTTGATATTGCTCAACAAGTGACCACAACATCTTTACCAAAAAAAACACAAGTGACCACAACACTTAATAGCAAAATCATTTTAAAATTATAACTAGAAAGACAAAAAAAATCATTACTTTCTCTTCAATTTTGTCGTTTTCACCGAGATATGCTCTCTCAAGAATACATAATCAGATTATATTAATTTCCATCAATTTGAAGGGATGGTGGGCATATTGAAATTAGGTTGCCCCTCTCTTCTTGGGACAAAACAATAAGAGTTTTTTTTTTCACCCCATGGACCAAATAAAAATGAGGAAGCTTTTCTGCGGATATAATCATCGTGGCTTGGCAAAAAGGGAAAAAACAAATTGAAGGTTGAAGCTTTGCAATTTAATTTGATCTATAATCATTCATACCCTATTATTATGGTGTGCATGGCCTACAAGGTTCCTTTTGAAATGCACTGCTATCCTAGAGAAGGTGCATTCTCTCTAAAGCGAAGTGCCCCACTGTTCACAATAAGCTGCGTTCTTTTTTTATGATAAAAAGGCATGCGTTTTGCCATCGTTCAGGTCCAGAGGACACTCCTTAAAGGTCAGGCACATGCTTCATAGGTATTTGAAACAGGGCATGTAATGATTGTTTGTGTGCACGGGGTCTTGAAAAAAGTCAACAAAGGATAGCGGTTGCTTCATGTCTGAAATTACGTTGAAGTTTCCTCCTCAATGCTTAGAAAAGATCTCGAGAAAGACTGCCTTCTACTTTTTTAGACGCCTAACGAAACGACAGCCCCAAGGGCCATATCAGAAAACTTTGAAGTTTCCTGGTCTTAATCGCCACAATTACGTTGAAGTAATCGTTTTTTCCTCAGATGGTGACAAATTTGTGAATAGTCTAATGCTCATTCATGGACGAGGCCGTAAGCATCGTACTTGAGATACATGCGCATTACATTTTCTTATGCTGAATCATCATCCTAAATGAGAAGGTTTTAGTCAAGAAAATGCAATTTAATTTCGTGATAAATCATACTCAAAATTTGTTTAGGTTAGATTGTTGGCATGCCATATACGATGGCCGATAATTCCTACTTCTAATAATGGCGGATAAGGAGCAAGTTTGGGGCTGGTACCTAATAGCAGTGGACGAAAAAATTGAGATTTAAGACACTAGTGGTGGAGTCTGGCCAAGTAAAGTAGATATAAAATTCTGAAAATCGTCCATCTCTCCATATGTATTTATACCTTTTTTATGGGCCGTCATTTGAATTGCTCGATTTTTTATAAGTCCAATATTTTTGTCTTGATTTTGGCCAGTGATGACTCGAAAGCAGTCTCCTACCAAAGTTTCTAGCTTTCCAAGAAATTGACTTGTGTTTAGCTAATACCTTAGCTAAGGAGGTTGCGTTACGGAGTTCCGCAGTCGATGCCCATCTCCTCTCTCTGCCTCATTGTTTAGGTCTTCGTTTAAAGTTCTAAATCGTTGGATTGCTAGTGCTAAATCTTAGCTGCTGATAATCATATACTCAGCAAAAAAGTTGCTGGTTTTTCTTTCTCCATCGACTGCCCTTCCACGCTTCCCCACCTTCATCCTTTTTTGCACTCAAATCTGTTTTGCTCTTTCTTCTCCTCGGCCCAACCTCCTCTTCTTCCTTATCTGGTTGTTTTTTTCATCACTTTCTTTGTTTCTCTGATATTTTTGTTTGTGGGCTTTCTCCTGTGGTTTTCTGGCTCTTTTTTTCTCGGAAGAAGCTGCCGTCACATTTCATCTTGTCTCATTTGATTTTTAGGATGCGTTTGTTTCACGGAAAAATATTTTCCTCATTTTCCAAGTTTTGATTTACTTAGGAAAATGAGTTAACGGAAAATATTTTCTTAGTCAATGAAAAATGATTTCACAATTAAGCTTAAATTCATAAAAACGATTTTCCCATTAAAAACAACCGGAAAAGATTTTTCAGAAGGTTTTTCTAGTCTTAGGTCTTGGTTGATGAAAATTTTATTCTTATAAAAATCAATTAAAAATCAATTTTTAATTATTTCAATTATTTTATTTTTAATTATTTCTTTTCTTTTTGCCCTTTTCTTTTCTTTTTCTTTTCACTTTCTCCCTCCTTCCCCTTCTTCCTTCGCCGATAGCGACAGGCCAAGATGTGGCCTGCGAACTTGTTAGCCTGAGCTTCATCGAGGTTGGTGAGCTTGTGGCTCAGTCGAACTAGGCGAGCCCGAGCTCCATCGTGGCCGGCAAGCTCATGGCTTGCTTGAGGTGAATGAGCTTGCGACTCAGTCGATCCAGGCGAGCGAGCTCACGGCTTGCCAAATCCAAGCGAGCCCGAGCTTAGCCTAGGCCGGCGAGCTTGCAGCTTGCCAAATTGAGGTGTGCTCAAGCTTGGCCAATGTCAGCAAGCTTAGGGCTCACCACATCCAGGCAAGCTCCAACTCCGTCGTTGCCAATGAGCTCACGGCTCGCTTGATCCCCTCGAGAGGGAGCTTGCCTGTGGCCATTGTCGGCCGGTAGTGGCGGAGAAACAAATGTTGGCACGTGAGGAAGGAGATGAGAGCTGGAGAAGAAGAATGAAAAAAGTAAAATATAAAAATATAAAAGAAAAAAGTAATTTAAAAATAAAATTAGTCAAAAAATCGAAATTTAAAAAAATCGAAATTTTTTGCTGAGATAAATCACGAAATTGAAATCATTTTTCAGTAAAATCCAAATAACTTTTCGATCAAATATTATCAAACAAAAAAATTAATTGTTTTCATAAAAAAAATTTGCGCGAAATAAAGGCACTCTTGACTTCAATTTTATTGCCTCAATTTCTCGGAAGCAAGCTTGGTCAGACGTTGGACCAAGTCCCGGCATCATTAGAGCCACCAAAGTCTCGTTGGCCCCGTCTCCAACCCCACTCTGAAACTTCTGCTTTCATTATTGCTCTGTCAGTCCTCTCTCGGCATTCACCCATCTGCCATCATCATGCATCATACACATCATATCGCATTATGGTTTCACTATTTCAGCCTCACGAACCCCATCCCGTTATGAAATAAAGGACAGTTGTTACATAAACTTAACGTATGTGAATCGTATCATCATTAATCACTGATCATATGGGTCCCAACCATAACACGAGAGCCCAATGCATCGAAAGCTGTAAAATTTTCGTAGTTGATATTACTCAACAAGTGACTAAAACACTTAACAGCAAAATCATTTTTAAATTATAACTAGAAAGAAGAACAAAATTCGTTACTTTCACTTCAATTTTATCGTTTTCACCTAGATATGCTCTCTCAAGAATACATAATCAGATTATATTAATTTCCACCAATTTCGAGGGATGGTGGGCATATTGAAATTATTGCTCCTCTCTTCCTGGACAAAACAATAAGAATTTTTTTTTGACCCCATGGACCAAATTAAAATGAGGAAGCTTTGCTATGGATATAATTATCTGACTTGGCAAAAAGGGAAAAAACAAATTGAAGGTTGAAGCTTTGCAATTTAATTTGACATATAATCATTCATACCCTATTATTATGGTGTGCATAATCTACAGGGTTCCTTTTGAAATGCACTCCCATCCTAGAGAATGTGCATTCTCTCCAAGGCGAAGTGCCCCACTCTTCACAATAAGCTGTGTTCTTTTTTTAATGATAAAAGGGCATGCGTTTTGCTATCATTCGAGTCCAGAGCACACTCCTTAATGGTCAGGCACATGCTTCTAGGTATTTGAAATAGGGCATCTAGTGATTGTTTGTGTGCACAGACCTTGGAAAAAGTCAACAGAAGATTAGCAGTTGCTTCATGTCTAAAATTACGTTGAAGTTTCCTCCTCAATGCTTAGAAAAAGATCTCGGGAAAGATTGCCTTCTACTTTTCTAGACACCTCAAGAAACAACAGCCCCAAAGGCCATGTCAAAAAACTTTGAAGTTTCCTAGTCTTCGTCGCCACGATTATGTTGAAGTAATTGTTTTTTTCCTCAGATGGTGACAAATTCATGAATAGTCTAATGCTCATTCATGGGCGAGGCCGTAAGCATCGTATACTCCACCACATGTCCATAGAGGATAAGATGATAATGTTTCCCCTTTTGCTGTTTTTCCAAAGTAACAAGGCGTGTTTCACACGGTAATGTGACGTTTGGGTGATACTCCATCACATGTCCATAGAGGACAGGATGATAATGTCTTCCCTTTCGCTGTTTTTCCAAAGTAACAAGGCGCATTTCACATGACAATGTGACCTTTGATCCAACGCAAAAAATAAGAGTAATGGTATAACCTACACAATTTTTTGCGAAACAATCACTAAATCTCATAGGAATTTCTCTGCTTTGAGGAGTTGTTTCTCGGTCTTGTTTGTCGTGCTGATTCGGGCGTCCAGGATGACGCGGCTGCCAAAGGAATTTCTCGATCGCTTTTCCTCTTCCTGCCACCATCAGATGATTTTCTTAGATGATTCGACTTCGTTTCTGCGTAATCTTTTAGTCGGCCAAGCTTATTAAATCGATGACCTCGAAGCTCCCAACGAACATCCCCAAGTCGGAGCGTTTGACCCTTTTCTCCGGCGGCCTCCTCGCAAAAAGGACCTGGAGCTCCCAAACATCATCAATGGAAGTGACTGCAGAGTCAGCCATTGATGCTCTGCGCTGCCCTCTCGCACCTTGTCCTTGGATGATTCACCTGTGCGAGCCTCAACTCATCTAAAACCTTGAAACGAAGAAGATTGTAACACAGCTTAATTTGCGAGATTTAACTGGAATTATAATTTGAGGTTTAATAAAACAAACTGGTAATACCGATTCACTTTAGAGAGAGAGTCTCTGGCCTGACAACTCCATTCATGGAGCTGGAATCTGAAATTCTGGCTCCTCACAATCCATCTCAAATTATGGTTTCTCATCACGTTGAACAGCCATTCAGTTCGGCATCATTCATGTGTTTGGAATCCGAACGGTGATGATGTGGATGATGCTACATTGTGCTGCTTTGATCTCGTTGTGGATGCTTGATACAGTGGATTGTTTGCGTGAAATTTGGATAGTTTCCTCATCGGAAATACCCTCTCTGTCTCGTTGAATCCGTAATTGTGCTCTGGGGGCTTGAAACTGCTCTTGACGTTTGTGCTCTTGATACTCTTTAGTCCATATTAAGCGTCTCAATCACTGGAATTGGGAAATTAGCTGGTTTCATTCGCAGTACTTGGCCCATTTAACAAAAGAACCGTCATGTAATGGAGCTAATTTTCATACGGGGTTTGTCTTCTTGAATTGGGATTTGCGGACGTGTTTGTTCTTTTGTAGTTTGAATACGATTTGTTTTTCTTCATAAGCGTGTTGTTCTGATAAATGGCTCAGATATGCTGGATGGGTAGCGATGCAGGTTGTTGGAATGAGTTCACTGCAAAGTCTGATCGAAAGTTGTTGATGCAAATCATCGATTCTTCAGTCTCCCGCAATTCTGTTTTAGATAAACAGAGCATCCTTTGTAGACATAGCCCATCATTACTTCCCAGTCATGAGGGTTTCCTATATATCCACTCCTGAGGTATTTTATTTTGTTGTCTGATTGAAGTTTTCGATATGAATCATCAGTTTTGCAGTTTCGCGGATGCTGTTTGAGTTAAATACAATTACTAGTTGTCTCTGACATTCCAATAAAACTCGTCTTTTCGTCTTTCCACGTGTTACTGGAAAGCTTGGGGCCAGTCATTTACGAATGCTTCCTTTCTTCCTTTATACAGGTTCAATCTAAGTTTAGGGACTTGACGATGCATCGTAGTCGACTGGCTCCTTGGATGCGCGTAATTAGAGTGTGTGTTTGTTTGCTTCGTTTATTGGAATTTTGTCTTTAGAATGAACAAATATGGATATATATATTTGCTTTGCCTTCTGCTGTTTCCTTAGAATTTTCGTGCAAGTGAATTTCAAGTGGTAAAAATGGTACAATGCGTGTACGTACAATGCATGTACAGAGATATCAAAAGAATTGGTTGAGGATTGCAACAAATTGCTAGAATACAAAAGTAAGTCGACAAACTCAAACTCAAACACGACGGTCCATTAAAGACATCCCAGAGTCCACGAAACTTGAAGGAGTGTACTCAATGTCCTTCCGGACGCTGAATTTTTCCCCAACAAGAGGGTTCGGTGGAGCAAGTATATGTAAATTTTCTAATATTTTGAAATCTGGTTTAATAATGTGTTGTATTTATCATTAGGATTGATCTAGGAAACACTGCTAGTACAAGCCATTATTTAGATTTCGCAAAGACAAGGACTGCAAGTACACATAGAGTCCTCCCAATTCTATGCTATCAGACTACCAATTTAACCATGTTATCATCATATTAAATGTCCTACAACTATATAAATATTGAATCACAAATAAAAAGTACTACTGAAATGCTGTAAAATCTCTCTTTCAATCGAGAAAAACAAATCCCTTTCATGGATTGAGGTTCTTTCTCAATAAATATGTGGAAAAATGAGAAGGCCAGTAACATAGAAATTGGATCTCATAAAGATTGGAGCCCAAACAAGAGATTGAAGTTGACATCTGTCTGCCATCATGAGCATAGAGATGACATAGAGCAAAACATACAACTCTACACACAAAAAAACAACAATAAGCACAACCTCAAACAAACCTTACCTTAGATGGAAAATTTTCACAAGCTTAGATTCCAAGCAGGACACGACCTATGATGCTTATCAATGCTAATCTTATTTTGAGACCAAGGCAATTTTCAAAACTATGCATAACAAAGAGCTTGATAATATTGATTACATCAAATCCAAAGGAGCTACCTATATATGATACAAAATATTCATGGACTCAAGATATAACAGATACAATAGTTCCATATAAACTCCAATAGACACTTCAGAGTAGTTCTATATAAACTCCAATAGACACTTCAGAAAATCTTTCCCTGATCAGCTTGTTTTATCCAACCAAATTCGCCGCAACACCTTGCTCCATACTTGATTAGAGACACTACACTCGAAAAATACATGAGAGCGAGATTCCATGCTTATATTACAGGACAATCAGAGAGATCTAGTACTCTTAGCAGACCAATCGTAAATCCTCTCAAAAGTGGGGAGTTTAACACGTATTACTAACCAACCAGTTCTTGGCACATCAGGGAAGAAACACACAAGCTTGTGCCATTCAACATTCGCACTCTTGTTTCTGAATATTTCCCAAGCAACAAAAGAGTGAGAGCAACCATTTGAAGAAGCTTTGCATACAACTTCGTCTACAGTTAGAGGTGTCAAATGGGTGGGTCGGGTCGGGTTGGGTCGGGTCGGGTTTGCGACTCACATCGACCCATTTAACTCGTTTTGACCCATTTTTATACAATGTAAATTTGATAACGAATGTAAATTTGATAACGCATACCCGACCCAACCCATACTCGACCTATACCCAACCTATATTACCAATACATATTAATATTTAACTTAATTTAAGAAAATCTACTCCCACTTATTTAGTCCACTTTAAACTTTTCACATATAAATTATTTGAATAAAAATTTCAAATCAAATTTATAAAGTAAATTAAATAATAAAAAATTAGTACATAAAAAAATGTTGATACCTCTAAATTGAAATAGTTTTTGGAAAATAATTTTTTTAAAAAAATCAATTCCGATTCTCTGCAAAGTGAAATTGTCAGTCTACTGTATGCTCTAAAGAATCCTCGTGACGCAAGAACCCTTTCTTTTCTGACGAGGTGAGCTTAAATCCATGCCTTCACATCTTGGCGTATTGGATATCGCCGGAAAAAGAAAAGAACTCTCTGATGTCTCAGTCTGAAACATTCGGAGAAATGTTGCTGACCTTGATCGTCTTTATCTGCAGAATGTGGCGGAGCATGGTGAGCAGATGAAGAACACTTGCAATGCATTAATCGTTCGATAAGCTTTGATAATGTAATAATAAGGCATGTCGATGTTAGTTTATTCTGAAAAGATGAGCCCCGGCTGCTGTTGCCATGGGTGCCCCGCCTCCCCAGCTCTGTTGCGGCCAGCTAGTTTGGAGATCACCTACCCAGATTCGGGCGAGCTGCAGCTCGGCCAAGGCCGGCAACCTCGCGGCTCGCCTGTCCAGATCTAAGCTAAGCTCTGACCAATGAGCTTAGGGCTTGCCAGCCTAAGCTTTGTCGCAGCTCACCTGCCCAGATCTAAGCTAAGTTCCAACCGGTGACGGCAAGCTCGGGATCGGCAATGGTGACGGCGACGTGATGGCGAGATCAGTAACGGAGGTCGAGAACGCATAGAGAAGGGGGATGGAAGGATAGAAATGATGGGTCTACCTAATAACTCACTCAACCCATATTTGACTCATATTTAACTTTCACTTGACTCATATTTGACCTATATTTAATTTTCACTTGACCCATATTTAACTTTCACTTGACCCATATTTGACCCATTTAATTAAAAATGAGTTATAATATGGGTTTGTGACCCATTTTGACACCTCTATCTATAGCTGATGAATTAGAAAACTTCACCCCAGAAACTGCACCTCAGATGTAAACCAACTCTTCAAACCTAGTAGTGGGCCACTTTTAATGGGAGTCATGAATTACGGGAGATACTTTGTCCTGCAGAGGAAGAGAAGGGTCATAAGTTCTTCACCTTGAGAATGATTCTAGCAAGATGTCAGCACGGTGCCATAAATCATACCAAATTATCTCTATCACCCACCATACATTTGGTGCAGGGTTTCAATGTATTCCTGACTTTTAATGACTTCTTCCAAACATAAGTAGCATCCTTACTATCAAAACGATAGCTACAGAGCCAGGCAGAAAAGAGACCCACAAAATAATCAACAGACACTTCCAACATTCAAGCAAGATTTCACAAAGCCATTCTTCAAATGCCAAGGCCTCCAAACTAGAAGGCAAACAGGGTCCCATCTAACTTTTTATCCCTCTTTAGCATCAGCATCTCCATTCCAAAGGAAAGCTCTACACTTTTGCTCAATCATTTTAATAACTTTCTAGGGCAAGAAAAAGAATTGACACTAATAGTGAACCAGATTATTAACAATAGATTAAATAAGCTGCAGTCAACTGGCATATGAGAGTTCTTTAACTGTCCAAGCTTTAAATCTTCTTGTTGTAATTCAATCATTGCCAACAATCATTGTCTGAAAGTCTTCCAAACAATCTCAAATTACTAGAAGAACTAACCAAACAAGAACATAGGGTTGGCTGATTGGTCATGCTGTTGGATTGGATTGCTGCATGTTGCATTTCCTAAAAGCTTGTTAGGAAACATGCCAACCAATGTATACATAATTCATAACTTAAACCTCCCCCTCTAGTAACAGGGACAGGACAACAAACAATAGAAATTTTGGACGTAATTATGTCAATGAGATACCCAGGGAAGCAGGCTGTGAAAAGATATCACCCGCCATGAGATTTGAGGAATTTTGTGAATTTTGTTTTTAGGTTGGATTCGACAATAAAAATCACAATGAGCATGTTTCGTGATTTAATGTCTAGTGAAAGGCAACCTGGAAATGCATAACGATCGAAATTTTAGTTTGTGAGCATGAACTATTTAAAGACTCTGGTTTGACCGTTCGACAATTGCATCGCAAAATTCAACCATCAAAACGCTAAAGAAAATGTTGGAGATAATTAGATGTAGTATAGGCAATTGATCCTACAAGTTAGCTAATGAGCCTTGTTGGCATAAGTACAGTCCAAGTGCCAAAACTTGGCATGAGGAAACACTTAAATGCCAAAAGTTAAAAATGTATACTTAATGCCATTTTTCAAAACAAATTGATCACTTTAGTGCCAAATCGTCATATTCCTCCCGAAAATCCTACGTTGTAATTTTTTATTAATTTTTTTGCCTACGTGGCTCGTCGGAAATTGAGTTGGTGAAGATTCAGCCAAAATGGCGTCGTTCTGCACTGACGTGGATTTTAAAAATTATTAATTAAATAATTAAAAATTTGATTAATTTAAAAAAAAAAAGGAGAGGAAGGGGATGCGGTGAGGGCTGTGCAGCCCTCACTGCCGCTACCATCGCCGTTGCCCCACCGTCGCCGAGAAGAGCTGGTGACGGTGGGCGAGGGTCGCGACCCTGGCCGACCACTGGCTAGGGCCCAGCAAACCTAGCCAACCCTCGCCCACTGTCGCCGGCCCTTCCCAGTGATGGTGGGGTGATGGCGATGGCAGCGGCGCATAGCCCTCGCCAGATCCCCTTCATTTCCTTTTTTTTTTTAATAAAATCGATTTTAAAAAAAATAGTTTGACTTGGCAATTTTTTTTTGTTAAAATTGCCACATAAATTTTTTATTTTGAAAAAAATGCTCCGTTAGCAAATGAAATCACCGAAAAATGGACATGTGGCAGTTTGGCCAGAATTTTTCGCCATTGGCACTTAACCGATCCCTTTTGCTCTGATTTTGGTACTCAAATATATATTTTGTAACTTTTGGCACTTAAGTGTCTCCCGTGCCAAGTTTTGGCACTTTAGGGGTCCGTATGTCAAGCCTTGTTTGTGTGGATGAAGAAGCCCGCTAGAAGTTATAACAGGTAGTAAGCCTACTGTCTTAGGATGGCAACAGTTTAAAACTGCCTAGGTTTCTTACCCATAGCAAAAGCCTATAAATGAAGCACTCCAATAACCTCACCTAAGCTTCCATGCAAGACGACCTGGATCAGCAAATGTTGAACTCGGGCAGGTTGTACTCTGAAATCAGGAAAGGACTTTGATGAACGGGCCTAAATATGTGTTAACTGTTCTTGCTTGTTCGTATCAAATCGTCTCACTTGTAAACCCATACAAATATGGAGGCAACTTTTCCAAACTCCAAGTAGAAACTAAAGCTTTCTCAAGATGCTGGAGGTCAAACTGTGATTTTATTACTTTACTGTACTCCTGTCCCAATATTTGTCTTTTTTTACTATGCACACTTTTCTCGTTTCTTTGGGTCTCTGCATGATCTTTGGGAATATTTCACCTTTAGTGAATCTTCTTGGAGTAATCCAAAAGAGCACGATGAAACAGGACAATTGTTTGAGTCAGGCTCAGAAACAGGACAAACAAATGTTAGAGAGTACCTAGAAATACAGAAGAAAATATACCCTTATTGTCCCAAGCCAAGTTCTCTTTTTGGATTACTCCAAGAAGAAGAAAATCTTCTTGGAGTAATCCAAAAGGGCCATCCTCGTATCTGGCTATAAATCACACAACAATCCTAATCATCTTTCTGAAAGTCCAGCGGAACAGCAGGAACCCTATGCTTTACATGCACAGACTGTTCTATCCTAGCCAAAAACAATTCCACCAACGTAAACTTGTGGTCAGATGGGTCACATGGGAACTTCACCATTTTCTCCCGGATTGCAATTAAGCAGCTTTTATCTAGTTGGTTATTGGGGGTGGGTGTAAGCTGCAAGTCCTCGGGTCCCTCGAATTTGGAATATCCACACTTAAGTGCCACTAGTAATCGGATTCAAACAAAATGCATTGAACGATATGCTCATTGAATTCCCAAGAAGCACCCGACCACCTTCGCCGGATCATGATAAATGTCTGCAACGTAATTTTTTGGGCATATTTCTCTTGAATTGCCACTGAAAAGGATAGACGATGTCAGATGTAACAGGAGTTAACGGTATTCTACTTCTCTCATCCCTCAGAACTCTCGATGCAAGTTGGACTATCCAAGTCTTCCCTTACTCGGGCATGAAGGACAATATCTTCCGACTGAATATCTAAACCCAAAGCAATATCTTCCGAAGTCAAAGCTTGTAAAAAATTCAGGAGCCATTATTTTAAATCTTATATATCTTGTGCTTGGCTACATATTTCAGCATCTTTTTAGTAGTGGAACAGTAGCCAAAACTGAACCTTTTGTACTACTCCTTTCGATTATTTAGAAGAAAATTATATGCACAGAAGCATTACAAAAAATATTTGCCAATGTCCATCCTTAGAAAGGTTCCTTCCGCCGAAAAATACATTTCAGATGTCTCGTCCAAATGAAAGCGATCATAGGCATCAGAGGAGTCATCATTTCCACATGCTGAACAACCTCTACTGCCACATTCTCATCATCAAGTTCTTGGTGATGTACCATGTCCCTACTCCACAACTTGGCCTGATCCTGCCATAGGGCGGAAAACAGAGCAAAAATTATAGTTCTGAACCAAAGAATATCAAAAGAAAACCTCACGACGTCTTTTTGATGCAGTACCGAGCACAACCATATGATGTTGCTTTATTAAATGAGTTTATTTACTCGTTTTGAGAGCAAATCAAAAAATGCAATGATCTTTTTTGTAATGATCATCAAGAATAACCATGAATACATCTGTGGAGTTACTGAAAAAACATAATTGGACAATGAAAAACATCGGAAAAGATGCTTCGAGCATCGAACAGCGCCCATTTACATGTAAGCTCAGTAACGTGGACTCGAGTAAAGATGAAAATCGAAAGCCTAAGTTAAGTACAAAAATGAAGGCGTCCAAGTAGAGCAGATCTTTTCATTGGTCGTAATACTGCACGGATATCGTGAGTTGGTACAGAACCACTCCCAAAGCGCCGGTAGGAACAAGAAAAATTGAATGTAGTAATCACCAAGCCTGAAAATGGCATAAAAAGATACCGTGAAATTCATAAATTTTAGTCAAAAGTGAGATTTTCCAATTGATAAAGCGATCCTGGCAATACATCTCCAATAGGCAATCCTCAATTTCAAGTGTATGGTGAGTGAAAAGTGACATGTATCTTGCATGATATATCCTAGAGTGATCCCGAATTACTCTGGATTACACCTATAATTATTCATTTCGTGTTATACATCTTATGATCTTTACTTAATGTATAACCATCTAATTAGACGCACGTGCGTAGTGCTTGCCTTTGCTCCAATAATTGATAGAGGAAAAATTTTTACTTTTTCCAGTATACTTATTTCACGTTTTGCGTAAATAGATATTTTAGAATCAGAAATATTGTGGCATGATATTCTGATTAACATAACTTTAGCATGAAACATTTTCGGGAGTCCCAATCCTTTCGTTTTTTCATTGCCCTCCTCTTCCTCCGTCTCTTTTCATTGATAATATTACTGACCTTAATGCCCATCTTGTAGTTTTGACAACCGTCCCGATGGTGATGTTTTGCGGCTGTAGCAGATCCACCCATGTTTCAATAACTTGACGATATCTTCGATTCACTAAGACTCAATCATGGGGTTGTTCTGCATTGCCTTCTGGCGAGAGCTTCAAATTTATTTCGATCGTTGTCTGTTGTCAGAACGCGGATTTTGTCTCTACTATTGTCTAGCTTAGTGTCCTACGTCACATGGTTTCTCCAATTCGCAAGCTTTTCTGTTTACCGAATGCTTCATGCCACTTGCTCACAACCTGTCCGACAGAATGCCCGACTCGATCGTAGATGGTTAGTTGCTGTTGCGTTCTGTTTACAAATGTTTTGATGTCCAAATTGAAGTTGCATTGGTTGCATCTTACTGTGTTTCCTTTATATAGTTGATTGAGAGGTGAACAAATTTGTGCGCACAGGCATACTGTGTTGCTCGCTACTTATGTGCGCTTGGATATGTCAAATGCTGGTCATGTCCATTTGTTATTCTCTGTCCATGTCTGTGTTTGCTGGGTCAACTGAATGTATACATGGTATTACTCACCTAAGCTGCGGGACATGAAAAGTGCTGGTTCGGATGACATATGTAGGATGTTATATATGTAGTCCTCGAGGTGCATAAACATGTATATAGGGATATTAATTTCTCATCAAATTGTCATTGCTTCATGCCTTGAAAATAATGAGTGTGTTTGCTGGTCGCTTTTGTTCATATGTGGAACGTGAGGATTTTGATCTCATTTCAATGGTGTTTTAGTCATGTGAATGTATAGAGAGATGCTCCATCAATGCAACATTCGCTTTCCATCAAATTGAGGCATTTCAAAGCTTGAAACACAAAAAAAATGATAGGATTCCATATTGCCCAGATTTGAGTCAAGCAAAGTTGGCAGTGATTTGGTGTTTCTTATGCGTTACTTTGACCTCCTCAGCATGTATATCCACCCATGTAAGAAAGACGCTCTGGATTCACATTGATTTCATGTTGGAATATCACATTCTTATGCTTGAAGCATGCTTGAGATGTCCTAGAGCTTGCTGTGTGTATTTATTTGTGCAGTGAATGAGGAATTTTGAGCTCATTTATATGATAAACTTGTATTTGTGATTGGCGGGGTCTTCGTTCTGTTGAAGTAGCGGCTGGCGCTTTTTGCTGGGTCTCCTGTGTGTTGCTGTCAACTATTTCTCATATTGGATAAAGAGTGCGTAGATGAAAGTTGCTCTCCTTGAGGTATAGAAGTGAGAATTTTGAGCTATATTTTTCACTGCATCATGTCGATATCTTGTCAGCTTGCCATTCACGCTTTGAGATCGTAAAAAACATCACCCCTCTGTTTTATTGGTGGAGAGTTGATCGTTAATCCTCAAAAAATTAGAAATGGAATCAAAGGTAAAAAATGAAAATACAAAATGTAAAGAATGGTAATCGCAATTAGGTAGTTGCATCTTAGGAATAGTTTTAATTTGATCCCATTTAGTTTAAGATTGAATTTAGGGAGTAATCTCGGCATATGTTTTACTTTTAGGCTCCAATTTTGTACTATAAAAGGTTTAAAACAACCACCCATAAAAATGACATCATTGCTAACCATAGCGTGACTGTAAAATCTATTTCCCAAGAGCTCCCCTAAAACTAGTCCATCCTTCACATAGCTGGAATGGAGCGGCTAAAAAGTTTGGATATGTTGTGTGTAAATATCAAAGAGAAAGCCAGGACGTAAGTAAAATTTGGGGTGTCATTGACGCCCAAACTGAACTGAAAATTTCTGGTATGTTCGTTTTGGTTTTCATTCTTGTTCTTGCGGTAAGCAAAACAACGGGTACCTTGAAGGTTTGGCCGGAACCGCATTAAAGAAACCTTAAACAACTAAAAAGCTTCGAGACCGTCACTAACTGTTGTAACGAAGAAAGCAGAGGAACGTTAATCTGAAAGCTTGGAACATGTACAAGTGGAGCCCAAATGGCATCCTCAAGTTCACCAAAATCTCCAGCCTCAACTGTATCGATCTCTCCACCTCTGATGTTCACCAATCCGTTGCTCTATTCAAGCGGGTCCTCCTCAATCACTCTTCTTCTTTTTTGGATTTTTTGCTTTATGAGTTTGAAATTCTGCATGAGGCACTTGCAGACACCGATTTCGATCTTGCGATTGATTCCGAGTTCGATATTGTTTTGCGTGCTTATAGCCATGCTTGGATTGCGGGTTCTTTTACGCGATAAACCACAGAATCAGCCGTAAGTTCATGGATGACTTTTCGAGCAGAGCGAGTGGTTTTTGGATTTGCTGATGAGAGCTGTTGAATTGCGACCAATCTCAGAAAAAGGTGACAATCGATGGTCAGTACTTGATCAGCGGCTTTTTGGCTCTGTTCATGAGGGATTGTTCTGTTGTACAAGAGGTTTGGGAAGGAGGAGGGGAGGCTGTTGAAGAAGGTTCAGGCCCATGGTCGATGGAAGCACGATATCATCACTGAGAAGCATCGAGGCTAGACTTCCCTGAGAGTGAGTCAAAAGGGCTGAAATTCGTCATTGAAATCTTTGAAAAGAAAGAAACCCTAAAATCTGAACCAGATTGAAGTATGTTTTCGGTTCAAGTCAGATGCGATTTGGGTTGCAGCAAATGCATTACCCAAATGTTTCAGTTCAGGTATCACAAATATCCGAACCGAACCATTAGACAGCCTGAAACAGAAGTCACCTGCTTTGATATCGATGGGCTTTTCATTTAGAGATGCTAAGTTACATGCAGATTACTTGGAAACAGCAACCTGCAGATGTAAAAAGAAATCAAGCTCTGAATACTAAATATCTGTTTCGTGTCTTCATTAAAACTGGACTAAATAACATATCCCAGAGGCACGATGATGCATAAGACAATCAATTGCTTACGGCATAAACGTTTAATCACTACGCTCAAACTTATTTTGGAACTAGAGACATCGCCCATCCATTGCAGGGATTTTATAAGTATCAAAAGTGAGAGAGGTCAAGGCAAAGTGAGAACTTTTTCATGTAGCATGCATATGAAGTACCTATTCTATCAATTAACGACAATCTCAATATGTTTCGAATAATCATAAGACGGGAAGACTCCGATGAAGTTGGGTAGCAATCGACAGGCGCAGCACCTCCGGGCTTTGAAAGGCAAAAACATGCAAATACGGCATCATTCAAAATGTTCAAGAACTCTCCTTCAATGGCCCCGAAGCAACAGACGGAGGAAAAGGCTTCATAAGTTGGATTTTCTTGTCAAAGACGTCGGCTGCATCTTGGAAGAATTCCTCCTCAGCAAACTTGATTTTAAGCCTGAAGCACAAATGGCACCGACCGCTGATCATTCCAGATAATTTCAATAATGAAATGATGATATTTATGGTGAATAACTACAAGAGAAGGTCCGAATTTAGAGGCTGAATTTCCTAGGGCGTAACTTGAGTAAAGGGGGGGGGGGGGGGGGGGGGGGGGGGGCACCCCTTACTCTAGCTGTTCTGTTTTCACTAACTTAGATTCCAAGCAAGACAACCTACAATGCTTATCGGTGCCAATCTTATTTTGAGACCAAGGCAACACTCAAACATATACTTGACGGAGAACTCGACAATTTTGCCTACATTAAACAAGGAGAATAAGATGGCAGTGAGGTTCAATGATTAGTTTGATGGAACAACGGCCTTCCTCGGTACCCTCATTAGAGAAAGAGCACTGAAAAAGTAGACGAGAGCGAGATTCAATGCTTGAAATACAGAACAAGCAGAGAGATCTTGTTCTCCCAATGATTCAACTGTTAATCCTAATCCTCTCAAAAGTAGGATGTTTATCATGTATTACTAACCAAAAATTAAAGCCAAATCTTGGCACATTAGGGGAGAAGCACACAAGTCTCTGCCAGTCAACATCAGCATCCCTTTTTCTGACAATTTCCCAAGCAACAAGAGAGTGAAGGCAACCAGTTGAAGAAGCTCTGCATACGACGTTCTCTGCAGCTGAGGAATTAGGAAAATTTATACCACAAACAGCAGCTTGGATGGAAACCAACTCTCTAGACCAAGCAGCGGGCCAGTTCCAATGAGAATTACGAATTA
Organism: Corymbia citriodora subsp. variegata; assembly: GCA_014858505.1. Lineage (NCBI taxonomy): Eukaryota > Viridiplantae > Streptophyta > Magnoliopsida > Myrtales > Myrtaceae > Corymbia > Corymbia citriodora. Next base: position 113,985 of record MU089572.1, on the reverse strand, counting down.
CAGTTGACACTTTGGCCTGCAGAGGAAGAGAAGATTCATAAGTTATTCTCATTGAGAAATGATTCCAGCAAGATCCCAGCATGGTGCAACAAATAATACCAGAGAGAAATGTTATCTCCATTACCCACTATTTCTATAATGCAGGTTTTCAGAATACACCAGACTTTTAATAACTTCTTCCAAGCATAAGCAGCATCTTCTTTAAAGTCAAGATGATAGCTACGAAGAGACCAAGCCTCATTATTCCACAGACACTTTAAAATACAATAAGATTTCACAAATCCAGTTTTCGAATGCCAAGGCCTCCAAACTGCATAGGATGACAGATAGTGTCCCATCTAACTTTTGCTTCCTCGTGTTATCATTGGGATCTCCCTTCCAAAGGAAAGCTCTACACTTTTGCTCAACCATTTCAAAAACTTTCTTGGGCAACAAAAAGAGTTGACACTAATAGTTAACCAGACTGTAAATAACAGATTTAACAAGCTATGATTTTATGAGAGGCCGATAATCCTTTCAAAAAGTCTTCCAGACAATCCACAAGTACTACAAGAAAGAACCAAACAAGTGCAGAGGGTTGGGTGATTGGTCATGCAGTTTGATTTGATTGCCGCATCCAAGACAAATGCAATTTTTTAAAAGGTTAAGCTGTTAGGAAACAAGCCAAACAATGTATACGTAACATATGACTTTACACTCGCCTTGCGTATAACTAGATCCCTTAACATGCACAACAGAATGTGGACCTAATCATGTCAATGAGATAACCGGCAAAATGATGACAAACAACATAACGGATGAGAAACTTTAAACCAATGACATGTGCTTTAATACAATGCTAGAAATGAACAAGTGGAACATGGACAATTTGCTGGAAATTTAACGAAAAAGAATGAAGACAATATGCTAATCCTTTAGAAGAAATTCCTTCTAGATTCTGATTATACCCCAGGATCATTACCCGCCTCTTAAAGAGCCAGTCCAGAGAAATTGCAGAAACAAATCTACTTACCCTTTAAACTTTGCCAACCAGCGACTCCAGAGTCTAGGGCTACGCATCTTTGGTTCCATGAAGCAGAACATGAATAGTCATCAAAATGAACAATGGGTCAGGCTTTCATTGAGTGCTATCTGGGATGCGAAATGCCTTCATTTGTCTGTACTCAAACCGGCTAAACCATTCCTTAATCTTGGATGCTCAGTAAAATGCTGGAATGGAAGGATTGAGGCACAATAAATCCGTCCTCCATAGATTTCAATATGCATCACAGGATGCTCAAAAATGAGAAGATTGCACGTGTGGGAAGACATACTTTGTATCGGTGAATGCAGACACAAGGTTGATACCAAGTGGCTTCCACTTCTGGTGAATGCTACACAAGTAATTTTCGCATATCAGAATCAGAGATATAAGGGAAATTAGTCAGTACATTCCACAACTATGGAGTTTTCAGACTAAAACAGGAAAGAAAATTTAGAGCACCTAACGGCCATTAACATGACATGAACTTGCTCTATCCATCTGAAGTTCTGAGCTATGCCTTTTCAAGGGGATGCAACTTTCACACATTTACAAACTTGTTTTTGCTATTAACTTATCATATAAATTATGTCCAGACTGTAGATTCATCTAGTGGATTGAACAGTAGGGCAAAACAGACCCTTACTGGTCAGGGAAAAAGAACATATATACATGCCTCTATCCCCGTGAGTAATTTGAGAACCAACTAATCACCGAAAAGTTTCCACAGAAGTCAAGATCTTTAGAACAGAGCCTGCAGTGGCATGTCCCTTCGTCTCTACAATGAGGAGCAATCTCACATCTGGGGTCCCCTTTAGCATCTTCTCCTCCTAGACTTAATACCAGTGAGACAATGGTTGAGGAAGGGTCTATAGACCTTTCTATAGGTCGCTGGGTTGTACCAACAAACTTCACCAATGGAATCCCAATGTAATCTGAAAGGCAAGCAAGATTTAGAGAACCTAGGGGAATGAGACAGAGCACAGTGATGACAAAAGAATTGGATGAGTGCAGAAAACTATTAGAATGCAAAAATAAGCTGAAAATCCAAATTCAAATGCAACAGTTCATTAATAACATCCCAGATATTTGTTTCATTTTTGCTGTATTGAAGAAATCATGGGAAGCATTTCGATGGATAGGGGAACCGATGCTAAATCTGAGAAGAGAAGTGATGACAGGTAGAAGAGCAGAGTATGAAGAGAAGTAAATGGCGAGATCAATACCTGATATTAATGAAATCTTCATGAGATGGAGACGGTGATGGAGGTGACAACGACGGAGTGGAGAGGTGAAGCATAGGTGATGAAGGTGCCGACAACAAAGAGTAAGGAGATGATGGAAGGGGCAATTTTCACACCCCCTAGATTTGCCCAATTGCTATCTGCAATAATTAAAACACATTTTTTTTAGTAATATAAGGTTTCTGATGAGATTTATGAATTACAGCCGATACTTTGGCCTAAGGAAGAAGAGAAGATTCATAAGTCATTCTCCTTGAGAAACAATTCTGGCAAGATCCTAGTATGGTGTCACAAATCATACCAAGAGATATATTATCTCCATTACTGACTATATATCTAATTTAGGGTCTCAAAATATACCCGACTTTTAATAACTTCTTCCAAACATGAGTAGCATCTGGATTACAGTCAGGATAATAGCTATGAAACTTGGAAAAACATAGAGGCCGCAACTCAACAAAATACTCCACAGACACTTTAAAATACAGGCAAGATTTCACAAATCCAGTCTTTGAATGCCAAGGCCTCAAAACTTCTAAGGAGGACAGACAGTGTTCCATCTGACTTTTGCTCCCTCTTTAGGATAAGGATCTCCCTTCCAAAGAAAAGCTCCACTTTGGCCAACCATTTCAAAATCTTTCTTGGGCCACAAAAAGAGTTGATGCTTATACTTAAACATGCTATGAATAACAGATTTAATAAGCTGAAGTTCACCAGCATATGAGTGGCTTTTAACTGTCCAAGCTTTAAATCTTGTTGTAATTCAATGGTTTTTTTAAGCTTATAATCCCTGTCTGAAAGTCTTCCACATTTACTTGAAGAAAAAAAACCAAACAAGGACATAGGGTTGGCTGATCGGTCATGCTATTTGATTTTATTGTTGCGTGTTAGACAAATACAATTTTTAAAAGCTTAAGCTGTTAGGAAACTTGCCAAGCAATGTACATAAAAAGTATAACTTAACATTCCCCTTGCATAGAACCAATCACTTACACACGCACAACAGAATGTGGACGGAATCACGTCAATGAGATAACCAGGGAAATGACAGCAAACAACATAACATTTGAGAAATTTTAAATCATGGACATGTGTTTTGATAAAATGCTAGAAATGAACAAGTAGAATGTGGACAATGTGCTAAATCTTTAAGAAGAAATTCTTTTTAGATTTTGATTATAACCCATGATCATTACCCACATCTTAAACAGCCAGTCAAAAGAGATAGCAGAGACAAATCTACTCACCCTTTAAACTTTGCCAACTAGTGGCTCCAGAGTACAGGGCTAATCTTGGTGGTGAGTAAAATGCTGGAATGAAAGGATTGAGGAGTAGTAAATCTGTTTGCCCCATAGATTTCGATGTGCGTCACAATATGCTTGGAAATGAGAAGACTGGATGTGTGGGAATAAGTACTTTGCATCTGTAAATGCAGAACAAAAGTAATACCGAAGTTCTTTCCACTTCTGGTGAATGCTGCAAAAGTAATTTTCGCATATCAGAATCAGAGATATAAGGGAAATTAGTCAGGTACATTCCACAACTTAGTAAATGTATTCAAACGGAGTTTCCAGACTAAAACAGGTAAGAGGATTTAAAGCACCTAACTATTGATAACATGACATGAACTTGCTCTATCCATATGAAATTCTGAGCTACGCTTTTTCAAATGTGATGCAACTTTCAAACATTTTCCAAATTTGCCTTTGCTATTTATTTTTATGATCTTGAGATTCATGAGTGGATGAAAACATTAGGGGAAGAACAGACACTAATCGAACAGGGGAAGAGAACATGTATACATACCTTTATTCCCCGTGAGTAACTTGAGAACCAACTCTAATCATGGGAAAGAGTTTCCACAAGAAGTCCAAGATGTTGAGAACAATAGAGCCAGCAATGGCATCTCCACAATAAGAAGCAATCTCACATCCAGAGCAAACCTCACCAACATGAATTCCCAATGTAATCTGAAAGGAGAGCATGATTGAGAGAATCTTAGAGAATGAGACGGAGCACAGAGAGAACCAAAAAAAAAAAAAAAAGCTGAGAAATTCAGTTGTGGTTGGATCGATGAAATCGCGNGGGGGGAAGTGATGCGAAATCTGAGAAGAGTAGTAATTGGAAAGATGGAGGAAACCTGTTTGTTTTAATTATTCATGAGATGGAGATGGAGATGGAGGTGAGGAGGATGAGCAGCAGAGAGGGGTAGACGATGATGATTGAGGTGGCCACAGCAACAAAAAGAGGGAAGGAGAGTAGATGATGAAAGAGGAAATAGGATAGGGCTCACATTTTACACCTCCCTAATACAAATACCGACCCCCCTCCCTTTCTCTCTTAAGTAATCGAGTCACCAGCGCTCAAAAAAACGTATGGGATTTGGCGGATGAGAGGCCAATAGCAGCCGGTCCCTTTCTTGCATCGCTCCTCCACCATCCAACATCCTTTGATCCACAACCATTCAAGGGAGGGAGGCAAGCCATCCTGGGGCAACTCCCTCAGCGTCGGGCAATCTTCGATACATAAAATCCGTAGAGAGGGAGGGAGACTGTTGCTGGACAGTCTTTCCACTTTCTCCATATCATAGATAAGGAGATTGAGCAAAGAGGAAGGGAGCGGAAGCACAAGATCCAACTTCTCTCCCACTCCTCCCACGCTACCGTCGATATCTAGCACTTCGAGGGAGGTGAGGGGGGTAAGCCACTCCCTCACCGGCTGCTTCATATTCTCGCATCCTCTTACCCTAAGTATCTGTAGCTGGGGCGGCAATCCTCCATCAGGGAAGCACGTGATACTCTCACACCGTTCAATTGTCAGTTCTCGAAGATACGTAAGACGATACATCTGATTAGGTAACGACTTTATTTTTGGACATTCCTCGAGATAAATGCTCGAGATGCTGGGAGGAAGTGGGGGGAAGCACTCCAGCTCCAGTGCAGGACAATTCGTCCACCACAAGAAAGTGAGATGGGATAGTGTATGCAGACTGTGTGGCAGACTTCTCAAATTCTCGCAAAACGAAATTTGAAACTCTTGAAGAGACTCAAGACCGTCCATAAATTTCTCTGCAAGCGACTCTACTCCCGTGCACCACATAATTTCAAGTTTCTTGAGAGTTGCAGGTAAAATTCTACCCTCACTAAATAGAGAGGCTGGTAGAGAATTGCATTCGGATATTTTTAATTCTTGCAAATAAGACATCACATTGTTGTTACCGCTACCATTGTGTTCATCCCTATGAACAATTAATCCTCTGGGTAAAGATAGCAACATCTTGCAATTTGCAATATCTAATGATGTCATTGACGTCGGCATACCTGTTTCGAGGAAACATACGAGGCTTGAACACCTATGGACGGTCAAGTCTTTAAGAGAGGAGAGGGTGTGCATCTTGCTTGGGAGCTTCTCCAAATTGTCGCAATGTTCCAATTTGATAGTCTCGAGGTTGTTGGGTAGCTCAAGATCTCCTTCTCCAGCTATAAAAGATATGAATTCTGGACAACTTTCAACAACTAAGCTCTTCAGAGAAGCGAGATTTAGAATAACATCTTTATCTTGCCACAAGTACATCAAATTTTTACATCTTTTCATCTCCAACTTCTCCAGCTTGGTCAAGGAGCTTGTAAACCCATGATTTAAGCAAGTTATTCGGCAACATCTTGTATAACAAGAGCGGTTAACGATGTCAAGTTTACCAAACTCTTCAACACCCCTTTATTACAACCTCGAAAGTTTAATTCATCGAGAGACGGAAGGCTAATGATAAAGGACGAGGCATCCATACACGAACATGAGTTGATTTCGAGCTTTATGACGGAACTTAGTCGACTAGGTAATCTTCCTATCAACTTAGGACAATCCTGAATCATGAGATGCTCAAGACGAGGGAATAAAACTTCGATTTCTTCAGAATCGACACAATGAGACCAATCCTCCCACAATGGCATGCCGTTGAATTCCAAAGTAATTAAGGATGGAAAAGGACTATTACTTCCATAAAATTCAGACCCTACCATGCATATTGCATTTAAATCTCGGATGTACAGTTCTTTCAATGAAGATAGTTGCCCGAGCGATGGTAATGCTTTGACCCTCCGACACCCTTGTAAACGTAAACACACTATGTTAACATATGTGGGACTTCCTAACCAGGACGGGAATTTTAGGCCACCGTAGTAGGATATTTCAAGATCCGCAAGGTTTTGGTGAGGGTAAAGAAAGCTAAGGACCTCTTCTTCAAGCCCTTCATTTCGGGAATTTTCAAAATCCGTACTCCACTGCATGGTCAACCGGCATATTCCCTTCTTTGTACATAAATTGGCATCGTGGGCATCTGTGGCATCTTCAACCATATGCAAATTAGAGATGCACAATTCCCCTCCAAGGTTCTTTAGGTCCTTTAACTCTTTCAACCTTGAGCCATTTGCCATTCCCACTATAAACTTCGACAACATCTCAAGACCCACCAACTTACCTATATACGACGGCATCATTTCTAGTCTCCTAGTGTCACTTATGTCGAGAAATCTTAGATTGATCAATTTCTCTATACCTTTTGGTAATTCCAAGAGAAATTCACAGCCCTGTAACATCAAAGCCTCTAGGTTGTACAATGCAACAATTGACTCTGGAAGCCTTTTAATATTAGTATACGACAGATTAAGGTGCCTTAGGAGCTTCAGTTTACCAATGGATTCCGGTACCTCTATGATTTGGTAGTGACTAAATGAAAGCACCCTCAAGTATGTCAATGTTGACAACAAGTCACATAGCACCTTTTGGGACACAAAGGCCAAATTGTGATTTCTAGATGGTTTATCTAATGATATGAAGCTCCTAAGTTTCTTCATTTTATAATATATCTCAAAATTTTCTAGCAGAATATATTCATTGGAAATGAATGAGGCATGACGAGCTAAAGATGCATTATTGTGATCACCCTTAAACTCCCCGAGGTCAAAATAAGGTGTACCCGCAACTAGTTTTGCCAGGTCATTCACAAGATCATGCATCAAGAATCGTGATCCATCACTACTCGACTTTAGAAATAACGATCTATTTACTAGTTCATTGAAATAATTCAAACCCGCATTCCATTGATCCTTTGCTTCTTTTCCCCCCATCAAGCCCTCTGCGATCCACCAGTGAATCAACTTGTCTCGTTGGATTTCATAGTCCTTGGGAAATATAGCACAGTAAGCGAAACATCTCCTCAGATGGTAAGGGAGATGGAGGTAGCTAAGTTTCAAAGCCGGAAGGATATCACTTCTATATGCCGGTGCCTCCCAAATCTTGTTGTTCAATATATCTTCCCAATCACGGGGACTATTTGTAGTGCGTAGCAACCCAGCCAATGCCTTCATGGCTAATGGCAAACCTCCACATTTCTCTACCATTTTCCAACCATATACTTCAAGATTGTGGTGATGATCGAAATTTTCGACTCTAAGAAGATGAAATTGGAACAAAGTCATACAAGCATCCAGTGACAGCAATTCAAGAGTTATCAGTCGAGCACCAATCATTGAAGCAACTTTAGAGTCACGAGTCGTGACAATGATCTTGCTTCCCTTCACTCCTGATCGAAAAGGCTTCAAGAAGAAAGTCCAATTTCCATAATTGTTGTCCCAAACATCATCCAGTACAACAAGAAACTTTTTCCCCACAAGGCTTTTTGAGAGCTCATCTTGAAGCCACTTTAGAGTTTTACATTCAGAGGGCAAATCGGGGTTGGTTGTCTCTAGGATACTCTTTGTAATAGAAAGCGGGTCAAAATCAACGGAAACGCAAGCCCATGCTTTCACATCAAAATAGTGAGTAACCCTATTGTTGTTGAAAACTTGTTGAGCAAGCGCTGTCTTCCCAAGACCCGGCATCCCTACGATGGGAATCACTTTTATATCCGTGCATGTGCTACCGTCTTCTTCTCTGGTTAATAATTCGAGGATCTCCTTTTTCTTATCCTCCCTACCAATGAAAAATTCGTCAGTCAAATGCGTAGTGGAAAAAGGCAAATTTGCCGATTGTTGCCTATTATTCTCTGTCAGGCGTAGAATATCTTTCCGAGAGATAATATCCTTTAATCTGCCATCCATCTCTTCCATCTTGGATCTCATATTATGGTCGGACATAAATGCTTTTGGAAGAAGGAGACGTGCCTTCTTAGTGCTGGGTTCTGCCTCGGACTTGTTTTCTGCAGATTTTATGGCGAGCTCATCAAGCAAGTCTTCGATGTCGTAGGCCAAGTTCTTGAGATCTTCAAGCCACAACTTCACCTCGTGATCATCGGTCAGTTGCCTGTCCTCTGCATCAATCAGCACCTGGTTGATACCGATCAGCTTCTTCCTCCATTCCTCCAGCAGCGTTTCGATATCCTTGTGCTGCGCAAAGAGGAGGAGCGCGTGAGAGGCCAACCTATCAAGTAGCACCTCAAGAAAGGTGCCAAGAAAGAGCTCTACGATGGGCATGGCTTGGTTCGTGAGTGGCAAAGCATTAAACAAGAGTGAGCGGAAGGGTTGAAACAAAGTGTCCAAAGCGGAGAGGGAACGGAAGTTCTTCCGTCAAGGACGATAGCATAAATGATGGAGTGAATCAAAGGACTTTTTAAGCACTTGGGTGCTCTTTCTTTCTCAGAAGAAGCTACCGTTCTGTTATATTTCATCTCGTCTCATTTGATTTAATTTCATTTCTGTTGGCTCAATTTCTCGGAAGCAAGGTGGTCGGACGTGGGAGCAAGTCTCGTCATCATTAAAGCCACCGCAGGCTAGAATACAAAGGAGTGGGAGCATGCTTTGTATGAAAGTTAATTCAAACACCATTTAACCATTAAATACAAAAAGAAAAAAAAATCATAAATAATTCATGGATCTCAAGGTCAAATAAAATCTGAAATTTCAAGGCGACGAGGTCAAACAATATGTGCTTATATTTAATTGGGAGAATAGCGGGTTTAGTACCTAACTTTGCCGACAGCTAATTTGTCTATTTTTTTCAACATGGACAAATCAATAAATTAAATCAATTATGCCCTATGAAAACAGGGTGTCAAAAAATATTTGTTTATAGAGCAATTACAGGTTCCTGTTGAAATGCATTCATATCCTAGAGAAGGTGCATACCCATCTTAAGGCGAAGTGCACCCTCTTCACAGTAAGTTGTATATTTTTTATGGTAAAATGTATGCTTTTGGCTCTCATTCAGATCAAGCACCCATTCCTTAAAGGCCAAGCGCATGCTTTTCACGGTATATGAAAACAACGCATATTATGATTATTTGTGTGAACAGCAGAGGTATTGGAGAAGTCACGTTTGAATTCACATTGAAGTTTCCTCCCAGTCTTCGTGGCCTCGATGCTTAGAAAGATCACGGGAAGGATTGCCTTCCACTTTCTAGGGTAGTTCATGAATCTAGGTTTGACCTAGATGAGGCAGCTTTCTCGCTGTCAAGAAAAAAAGAACCATTCGTGCCAGCAAATATTCTTTTTTTCCCCCTAGAGTGGTGAGAGATATCATAAAATATATTAGTGGTGAAATTTTTTGTCCTCTAAGTGCCCTTTAATTACACTTTCCGTCCTCTCGTTTATAAATTTACATTTTGCATTCTTTGTTTTTAAAGTATTCTAGAATTTAAGTCTTGAGATTTGGGAAACTTAGTACTTTCCATCCACCATCTAAAATTATGCAGAGAACAAGGATTTTAGAAATTGCTGAGGATAAAATAATTAATGATAACTTTTAGCGACTTTTTTTCTCTTGGAAATTTGTGAACTGTCACTGTTTAATGCCCGAATTTTCTCTTGGAAATTTGTGAACTGTCACTTTTTCTCTCTTGATTTTAGGTGGTGAATTTTTGGAGTGGGTTTCAAACTTAAATCTTAAGTTCTTTTCTACACTATGTGCAATTTGGAGTATCACCGACTCTCCCACTTATAATGCTAGTATCCTCATAATTGTCCACTCATGTTGGGTAGTGACATTTCCTATTCTGCCGAGAGTTTCACTTTTTCAAGCTTACACATTGTGGCCATCATTTGCCACTTTGTTGGATCAGTTGTCTCAGTCCAAAATCACAAATCCACCAAAAAGAATCTTATTAAGATTCATTGTGGCATGATGCATTTATTGTTCATGTCCGCCGCTATCTAACTAGGACATGACAGGCTTGAGTTAAACTATTTATTATTATCATGGGAATTAAAAAAAAATAGAAGAAGAAAGGTTTGGCCTTGAAGTGACCATAAGTATCAAGATCATATTCCCAAATCACATATGACTTTATTTGAACATGAATAAGGCTCGCAATCCACCATAAGTTCTTAGATGATAATAATGCCTGCTTCTCCTTTTGCCTTTTTTTTTTTACCAGAGTAATGTGGCTAATCATTTGCATCTCAAAACGTGGCACGTTTCACATTGCCATGCTTTGTTTGATCGGATGAACTTTTGTGAAATTATTACCATCTTGGTCTTTTTGCGCATGTTGCGTGTCCACCCATTATTTTATTCGGACATGAAGCATCAAAGACTCAATTATAAGTTCCTCCATCCCCTGCAAGTACTTAGAGGACAATAATGTCTCCTTGTCTTTTTGATTTTTTTCCAAAGTAACACTGACGTAGCGAATGATTTGCAGCTAAAGACATGGAGTGGTTCACATGGCCATGTACGGTCCACAATACCCTAAGGTCCTCAGAGGACAATAATGCCTCCTTGTCTTTTTGCTTTTTTTCCAAAGTAACACTAACGTCGCGAATGTTTTGCAGCTAAAGACATGGCGTGGTTGACATGGCCATGTACAGTCCACAGTACCCTGAGGTCCTCAGAGGACAATAATGTCTCCTTGTCTTTTTGCCTTTTTTTCAAAGTAACACTAACGTCACGAATGTTTTGCAGCTAAAGACATGGCGTGGTTCACATGGCCATGTACAGTCCACAGTACCCTGAGGTCCTCAGAGGACAATAATGTCTCCTTGTCTTTTTGCCTTTTTTTCAAAGTAATACTGATGTCGCGAATGATTTGCAGCTAAAGACATGGCGTGGTTCACATGGCCATGTACGGTCCACATACCCTGAGGTCCTCAGAGGACAATAATGTCTCCTCCTCTTATTGTTTTTCCAAAGTAACACTAATGTCAAGAATTATCTGCAGCTGAAAAGGAGGCGTTTTTCCCATGGTGTACTAATAACCACGGCCTTTTGTCAATGAAAGTAACTACAGCTTGTTTTCAAAGGAATTATCTTTAGGGCGCTTATTAATCAATTAATAAAAGTTTCTTTGTGCTAATTTTCCCCTAAACATGTACGGCCGATTTTTTGAAATGGATATTTCATTATTAAGTAAAGTGTAAAAGTGCATTGAACGTATAGTTGCTCTTACTTTCGAAACAATAGCTTCTGTCCCACACGCTTATTAATCAATTAATAAATGAATTTTGCCCATCGAGCTATAATAAGCATTGAGGAAGTGGATGAACAAGACAGCCTCTTCGTCGTGAAATGGGGTTGCCGCGAGCTCGAGAGTCGGGGCGTGACATGTTTAATTTATTTCGTTCATCAATATTTTATAATTTTATCCTATATTACTTGTTTTTAGTATAGAAATTGAATGTCAAAGCTACATATGGAATATATACTCTTTTAGCTACAATTTTTATTATGTGCAAAATCAGCATAGAAAAAAAAAAGCTTCCATTGCGGGGCTACAATATTTATAGGTGCACAATGACTAGATTTTCGATTATATGGGTAGTATATTTTTACAATCAATTAAAACCATTTTTGTTAATGAATTACGAGGTTACTTTCTTTAGTATATTTGTTGCTGTTATTTGCAAGATAATTTGGACAGATCTGGGATTCGGTATATAAATATAATATACCAATTGTATGCTGACAAAAATCGTGGGTTGCTCCACCCAAGCCACCATTGCAACGGGTCCCCCATCTCCCCTTGGAAACTAGGGTCGAGTATGGTCTGAGGTGATCGATCCAACACTAAATTCAGAAACCAATCTATACAGTATTCATGTTCAATATTTGGGATTTGAGAATCAAACCAACTCTATGGGTCCGTTTCAGTTATATGGTCAATCTGGGACAAATTGATTATTTTTTTTTATTTCATTTGTTATATTCTTTAAAAAGACAAACATAGTATTTCGAATTACATATTTATCAACAATATAATATTAAGTAACCAAACTATGAACATCAATACATATCAAACAAAAATATGAGATAAGGTAACAACAAAAATTTACACTTGCTAAAAGCACAAAATCATAAAATTAAACACGCGAGGCGAGAGAATAAAGGTGAGCAGGCAAGCTGGGAGGTGAGTGATTACACAATAAACAGAACCATGAAGTGAATATGAAAATGAGGCACTATAATTTAAATTAGACAAAAGCATATAATATATATAATGTATATTTAGCATATAATATATGTTATGTATAGGGTTGATCTAGATTGGACTAGCCCTAAATTTCGAGGATCAAGGATCAATCCATACAATATAAGGTCTATGGCTCCTAAATCAAAGACCAATCCAATCTCCCAACAAATCGAACCAAGTTTGGCTGGGTTAGGCTGGTCTAGGTTAATCAGCTCCTATTGACAACATCTCTCCTAATCCTTCTTAATATCGGCGTTCACATTTATGAAGTTTAAAAGCCTGCCCGTGCGTAGGTCGACTCTTTTTTTTTTTAGGTTAGAAGCGAGGTCGACTTGACACGAAGCTCAAATATTGGCCACCTGATAGACAAAGGGCCAGAAAGCAACTTGACTCCACCACCATGATTAACAATCGCTGCACCTTTTTTGATGTACTAATATGGAAGCAATCCTGTCCGAGTGGTCAAAAGTTTTGGATTGATGCAGCGGTGGTGTGGCCAGCTTAACATGCCTTGATACGAAGCCACTGAAGAGCTTGAGAAGTTTATGACCAAAAAAAGAAAAAAGAAAAGCTTGAGAAGTCGCCGGTCAAAAGTCGGGTCACTCTCTCTCTCTCTCCCTTTGGATACAAGATCTCTCCCTGTCCTTCTCAATATTGGCGTTCACATGTATGATGTCTAAACACGGACAGGGTAGTACGATTGAGTTGGGTCCCCCGGCTATCACTGAGGCCTATCTTAGCGGGCGTGTGCATGAAGTCGTACCGCCCCCGGCAGTAGCGAGGCTGAGATGACACAAAACTTTAAGAATGGCTACGTGACCGACCAAGGGCCAGAAAGCAACTTGACTCCACCACCATTGTTAACCATTGCCACGCCTGTCCTGACGTGCTAACATGGAAGCAATCCTGCCATCCCCTCTTTAAAAGTGTTTGTCTCAGGCCAAGCGGTCAAAAGGTAAATGGACGCGGCAGGGGAATGAACAGCTCCACATGATTGACAAGAAGCAACCGAAGGAGCTCGAGGAGTCGCCGGTGAGCGAGAAAAAGAAAATAACCGCCGGGTCGAGGATTTGAGGACCAGCGATGGACGGGACTTAGGCGACGTGCTACCGTGATGTGCAGTGACCGTGGACGATGCTAAGGGGGCTTTCCTCCTTCTCATTCTCTGCGTTTTGGAGAGAGGGAGGACAGACGGTTTTGGCGAGAAATGATGGTCTAAGGACATGATGAAGCCCTTCTATTGTCATCAAGAAACCGTATATGAGAGACGGTCGATGGATATTTGCATCTTAAATACAAAAATCTTCATAGTTGATTAAGAACGTTTCTAAGTTTGTTAGATATGATAATTTCATGTTGAAATTATGATAAAATATGCATCATTATGATGGCACTGTGACGTAAAAATATACTAACTTATTTTTCTTAGGGAGTTTTGTTAGTTATTGTGGTCCGAGCGAGAACAATTCCCAATCGTCAAAGTAATATGCCAATCCTGAGCTCTCTAAACATTCTTTTGATCTTCACTAATCCCATCAATCAATGACCTTTAACCCACCCGTAGATACCAATAAATCACGTACCAAGTTTTTTGTCTTTAAATGAAGTTTTGTGGTCTTTGCTCACTCATCTCCAAAACATTTATTAAACACCCATCCATATACCTCATTCCATATATTACTTCTCTATTTTCGTTGTTCTTTTGTACAAATTATTTATTTATTACTCTCCCTCCCTCCCTCCCTCCCTCCATATTTATTACTCTTCAAATTTCTTCGCTATCTTATTTATAGTTTGTATGTTATTATTATCCTTGTCTCATATGAGTATTTTCAAATTTCATGTTGAGGAAAATTCGATGATTTTACAGAAAAAAATAAAATTGATCAATAATAAATTGTCTCAGTATGTATGTTTAGTAAGAGGAATTGTCAGTTTGCTTCTTCTTTTTTTAATGATTCTCTTGAAAATCACGTAAATGCCCCTTACTTAATAAAACTTAAATAAAGAATCCTCAAATTATGTCTAATCAAAGTTGATTTATGTACATCGTAAAAAAATATCTTTTGTCTTAACACTTAAGACAAACGTGACATTCTACTAGTCAAGATAGGACGAGTGTACAATAAGCAGGTAATATGGCTTCTTGAGGAATTTACGAAGGTTCTCCTTGTTGATCTTCGCACAGCTAATGGACCGGGAATCGTCTCAGTTCAACAATGTTATTGCTTGGAAATATGCTCCATTGACACGGGAAAAAAATATTTGACTTTGATTTATATACCTTCAATCTTGTCATCTTGTGCTTTTTAGGACTAGTATCTAATTCCATTAGCGTCGGAGCAAAGAATTGAGACTTAAGATATTGGGGTGGCGACTGACCAAGTAAAGGAGATATATAATGCAGAAAATCATCCATCTCTATATATGTACATTGTGCTACCTAAATAATTCTTTAAAAAGTTTTGGCACAAAAAATGAGTGTCATGCAATAATTATAATACCCATACCGTCCTGATATTTTGGTAGAACTTTTGTAAACGTAGGATCATCTTGGTCTTATCATGTCTCACATATCCACCTCTTGTTTTATTTGGACATGAATAAGGTCCACAATTCCCCATGGGTCCTTAGAGGACACTAATGTATGCTTCTCCTTTTGTTTTTTCTATGAAGTGACCCTAATGTCACAATTCATTCGGCTTGAAATGTGACTCGTTTCATGTGATCATGCAGCAATTGATTGGATGAACTTTCGTGAACTTAGCAACATCCTTATCTTTTTGTATCTTACGCGTCAATCCGTTGTTTTATTCGGATGTCAAGCATCAAAGACTTAATTATAAGGTCCTTCATCCCCTACAGGTACTTGGAGGACAATAATATCTCCTTGTCCTTTTGCTTTTTTTTCCCAAAGTAACATTGACATCACGAATGGTTTGTAGCTAAGTACATGGCCTAGCTCACATGGTCATGTAAGGTCCACAATTCCCAAAGGTCCTCATAAGACGATAATATCTCCTCCTTTTTGGGTTTTTCCAAAGTAACGCTAACATCAAGAATGTCTGCAGCTGAAAAGGAGATGTTTTTTCTCAAGTTGTACTCATAACCACGGCTTTTGTCAGTGAAAGTAACTATGATTTGTTTTTCAAAGGAATTATCTTTAGAGGGTGCTTATTAATCAATTAATAAAATTTTGATTGCGCTAATTTTCCCCAAAACATGTATGGCTGTTTTTTTTTTAAATAGATATTTCATTATTAAGTGAAGTGTAAAAGCACATGGACCGTATAGTGGATCTTGTTTTTGAAACAACTTGAATACGTCCTATGCGATTGCCCAAATTGATAGAAGTCTATACCTCAACACATACATTTTACTTTTTAGAATTTAAATTTCATTATTGTAGAAAATATAATTTGAAATATATTTAAAGATGCTATAAATTTCATCATAGTAGGAAGTTCACAAAAACCGACCAACATAATAAAATACATATAAGTCAAACTTGTAAGAAAAGAATTCACATGGCCTTACATTTATCTTGATTATTGCTGAAAAAAGAAAGCCACAATTGAACAATAATAAATCATCCAAAAAAGTAAATTGGATATCATATTGTGTGGCTCGATCGATGGGATCTACTCCACAAAGAGAGCTATATAAGATTCCACTTTTGATCAAATGATATAACCAAAGTTATAATTAAGCTCAAATTACTGAAACATTTTCAATGTTTTCCTCACCTGAGCCCTGCCCAATTGTTGGATTTTGGTGAAGCTCAAGCTCGCTGACATCGAGCGAGCTCGACCTCACCTGTGGTTGGTCATTGGCCTGTGGCGAGGCTCCAGCTCGGCTGTAGTCGATCACCAGCGATCGGCCAAACGAAGAAGAAGATGCAAAAAAGAAAAAAGGAAAAAAAAAGAAAAAGATAAAAATTAATTAAAATATCAATTATTTTTTAAAAAGGAAAAGCGTTTAGTAAAAGAAAGTAATGTGAAAAAAGATATAGAAAATGTTTTCCCCTTTGTAGAAAACATTTTCCCTATTTTAGAAGACTTTTTTCTTTTGATGGAAAATGTTTTTTTCCATATGTTTTTTTCCATCAATTCATTTTCGGTGAAACAAACGTTAGAAAATATGGAAAATATCTTCTTTGAAGTTATTTTCCATGAAACGAATAGAGCCTCAATTTACATAAGTTTTCCATAATTGCCAACTTATGGAAGAGAGTTCTAAGTTGTATTATTTTGACACTTGTCAATCTCATTGAATTTGGACCAACAAAAATGGTACCATATCATTTGATTATTTGTAATATTATGGGAAATGCTCATTTGCATCATGATGGCGTTGACATCTGAATTTTTGCCAACAAGTCAAGTATGCATCCTTTGTTAAAAATAAAAAATAAAAAAAATAATGAAGCACGAGATCCATCAAAGCCGGGTTTTTCTCGGACCGAGCTCGTCCTGTTCTTCTTCTTTTTATCCATAAAGATCTAACTGGGCCGTTGACGTTTGACCAGCCTCTGGGTCTTCATTGGTGAAATTTTTAGTTGCCGGACCCAACAAGGTCTTGAAACTTCGACGTCCCTAATTCGAAGATGCAAAGGACGCTGGGCAGACACAATGAATCCAGGATGATGAAACGATGGCGTCTTTGATCGGGGATCGAATTTCGCCATTGAGGACCAGTTCGATCCCTGAGGTGATTTTTCACGAAAATGCGCGTCGGTCTTGCCAGGCGAAATTCAGGTGTGAACAACACTGTTTTGTTGTGCTTGCATAGAATTGATTCTAGTGTCCTCTGTTGTGAATTTTAAAGGGCGTAAGGAGGGTGACCATAATAACATAACTCAGAAATTATCCTCGGCAAGTCCTTTAGATACTGGAAATCTGTCTGCTCTTTCTAGTTCCCCCATTCCCATGTTTAGTCCACCAATTGCCAGCTCCATTTCACTTCAGTTTAGAACTTCAGTAACTTTGTTATTTCGCCGACATATGTAATGTAGCACAGTTTTACGGAGCTCAAGAATTCGTCGCAACTCTCTAATCATTGGCCAGTCCCCGTACAGGAAGGCAAAAAGAATATTATTTCATAGTTACTCCAACAACAGCCTTCTCATCATTTTCTGATTTGCATTATGTACCGTTGTGACCTTCCTTCTTCAGCCAACGGGGAAAAGGATTAGGTTCAGGGGTATCACCCAAAAGACGGGCCAAATGACCCATCAATTAGGTACGGGCTCTTCAAAACCCATATCTCGTGTGAGGTTAGATTTTATTTTTTAGTTCTTTAATGACCTAAGTTTTTTCTACGAGTAGCCATTAGCCATTTGGGTTCAGCTAGAAATGAAACGAGACTCGAGATTTTTCTCATTTCCTATGCAACTAGAGATTCAAAATCCGGAGATTTGATTACATTAGCACTTTTTTGGTACCACTAACTTGGAAGGTTGTTTTTTAAGTGGTTAAGCATGTTTAAGCTAGTAAGTGATCATGCATAATTTTTGAATATTCATAATAATCCTAAGATAGTCCTTACCAAACTGGAAAGAACAAGCAAGTTATTCAAGTATTGAAAGTGCAAGCGTTAAGCACACAAGTATTGAAAAGGCTTATAGAAATATTCGAGAAAGAAAAGCCAATGCTCGTTTGGCAAATAAAATACATGGCCTTGTTTTTAACTTTCGGGATATGATCCCCATGAGCTAAATTTAAATCAACTACAATTTCTTGCCTAAAAGATGGACCTCGCAAAAAAGACTAAATTATGTCAAATGCATTTGCTAAAAAAGTCTAACTATATCTGCTTGCTAGAATGATACTAATCCATATCTAATACTAAGAAAATAAACCTAGTCAAAGCTTTGCTTCCACGCCATTTTCTGTTGAACACCCCCCCCCCCCCAAAAAAAGAAAGAAAGAAGAAGAAGCCATTTTCTGAGTTTTTTTAAATAATTTCGATTCTTTTATTTTTTTATTAATTTATTCTGAAAATAGGGGCTCGGACTGGGCCCTTGGGCCCAATTAAAGCTTAATCACCAGCAAGTGAGCTCCACAAGCCAAGAACCCAAGTTAATGGTCACGGTCCGTTGCATCCATCATCGAACCTTCTACCATGGACCGCCTCCGCTTGCTACCGTCAGCGACCATCGCAGCATGGAACCACCATCACAGCAAAAACAGTAGCAACCGAGAAACAAACATGGAAGACAATGCTCAGATTTGATTTTATTATCTGAGAATTACAACTGAAATCATACTCATTAATCAAAGGAAGACTCTTTTCACAAAAAGAAACATGCTCATGAGTGTTCAAAGTAGTCCAGGATCGAAATGGACTGTAAGCTGACTTGGTTTGGGCATTTTAACAAGCATGTGGTGAGCGATTTCTCGATGGTGCTTGCATATATAAAGAGAACAGAAATCGGTATCCAGATTAATACCCACGAGCAAACATGTTAAGAATCGTCAATCTAACACCATATTGGCAACATGGAAACCACATCAAAGTGCTTTCAGATTGAGCAGCGGAAGGTTCGATTATACTCACCAAAAATCGAAATCATTTCTCACCTAAAATCAACATCAGAACAGAAGAACCATCTCAAACCCTCCAGTAGCAACTCAGACTTTCAAGGATGCATGCACCGGTGTCAACACAACTCGTCACTGAGTTCCGCTTAAGATACAGCAAAAACAGGGGAGGAGTGTCACCTGATTTGTCAACGGTATCCACCCCGCGGCAGATGCTCGAACTGGAAGATGGATCCCTTACGATCGTTCACGAACAGAATCACGACCGGTGAGGGAGTTTCAGGCGAGACCGGGAAGCTTTAAACCTTCTTGGCCGAAAACAGAGTTGAATGGGGAGGAAGGTGCGGCTCCGGCATGGCGATGAGTTTCAATGCGCTGAGTGACGAATGATGGAGTCGAGAAAAAAATGGTCGTTTGCCGAGAGAAACTCCCGCTCGGAAATGCCGAGGATCGGGAAAGAGGATTCGTGAGAGGGACTTTGCCGGCTGGAGGAAGGCGAGACGAAGGACGAGAAAGAGGCCCGAGAGCCGTGAGTCTGGAGATCAAAAGTGATCTTGGAGCCCCCTCTCTCCGTGAACGACCAGGTTTTTGGAGTAAAAGAGTTCCTTTATTTATTTATTTTAAATATCATAAACAAATTCAAACTAATACAAACTCCTCCAAAACTAATTTTTTACCATAAAAAATCATAAATCAATACATTTATGATAAGTTTATTCTCTGTTAATTTTCGTTAAATTTTACTGTCAAATTACTGAATTGAATGATAAGTGATGGTTTGAAATTTTTCATGATATTAATCAAATTTAACGAAAATTAATGAAACATAAATTTATTATAAATGTAGTAATTTGAGATTTTTATTAATTAAAAATTAATTTATAGTAAATTTGTCATATACATGCTAATTTTAATTTTTAGTACTATTAATCTTTTTTTCCCTTTATCCGCAGCTACACCCTCCAAAAGAATAGAAAACTTTGGGTTTTGTGCCCTTGTGTCAACTTGGCCTGATGGTGTGGAGGGTGAGCTTACGCAAATAAATTGTGGGGGTGCCAAATGTCATGCCTCTTAATGATTTATTGGCTTAACAAGTTTAAATTTCTTTAATCGGACGCGGATGTCTAAATTTTAATGTTGCTACATCAAATGTCTAAAAAAAAAGACTAGAAACTAATGACATTCTAATTTTCCGGTTAAAGTATTAAATTCTTTGGTTTGACAAAAAAAACTAACCTTTTGCCATTTTTATGAAAATGTGAAATCTAGAAGCCTCTTTTTCACGCTCGTGCTAAATTGATACCCATATGCAATGAGCCTCGTTAGCAGGTTCATGATACGACTGGACAGCTTTTGAAGAATGTATATTGATTTGCATAATTTGATTAAATGTGCCATTTGTTGTATCATACATGTTTACACCTGATTATCTTAAAATACTGAATTACTCTAATGATTTGTGTAGTTGCTAGAAATCGATAACCTAAAACAGGGTGCTTGGAATGAAAATGCAAGTATTAGAGAAAATCCATATAGAGAGTGAAGACTACTCATTCAATAAGCTCTTTGGCCTACCTTTCATGATGGGAAAGTCGTACAAATTTCAAATTTAAATATAATCTTTTGGTGACCAAAACGAGTTTTTAGCGATGAGACCACGATTAGATTTTGTCTTTGGATGTCTACTCCAATCACTTCACCATACCTTTCTTTCAACGGTTTTCTTATTGGACTATATTAAAATTGAGAGTGAGATATTGATCGCAATGTATTATATGCGCTATCTCTTGTTTTGGATTTACATTCAAACCAACCAAGGAATACTCAAATATGGGATTTAAAGATAATCCAATTCCACAGGATATAATAACACGTTAGGAGGGGCTAAGAGCACCAAAAATACAATAGGACTTAACATTAAATTTATACATATTAACTTGAGATTATTCTTACAATAAGTGATCTCATTTTTAAAAAATATTTAAACATATCCTTCGATTGGGTCAACGATAGGTCAATTGCTAAATGCTTGATGTTTCGGCTATATGTCACCTATGACTCTTGTAATAGACAGGACTTTCTGTCTTTTTTTCCCGTTAGACATTGAGTGTCATAATCTATTCATATTACTATAAACAAAGGGAGATCCTACTTTGAAAGGTAATAATCCATCTAAATTTCAATTATGCCTTCTGTTTACTCTAAACATAATATTGCAGCAAATTGAATGTAATGATTAAAATTTTGAGTAATATGATGTAGTTACAACCATAGCTCATTGGCATCCAATTTTTTTTCACTTTTCCAATCTCTGTGAGTTAATATTTTTTTTTTTTTGTGGATACTGCCTATTAAATTTAGATTTTACTCATGTCTTTGTTTTCTTTTGCACATGCATAAACTTGTGCCTATTTTGGGCAATGTCAAATGATAATTCTGGCCATTCGAATTGGTATATAGGGATTTACTAACTTGCTAATTGAGGGTGCAGTAAGTTAAAAATCAAAAGAAACAACACTTTAATATCTCATCATAGGGATTAAAAGCAAAAGGCACATCCCTCTGATTATGTTGACAATTATACTAATGGTACTCCGTTCCATTTACAGAAGACGAATATATAATGGAGAGAGCTAAAATAGTGAAGTGAGAATTCAACGCATGTGACATGCTTTATCCGTGTAGCAACACAAGAATGACGCGGCTGCGAAGGAATTTCTCTGTTTTCCGGAGTTGTTTTGCGTTCTTGTCTGTCGTCTGATTCAGGCGTCCAGGATGACTCAGCTGCCACAGGAATTTCTCGACCGCTTTTCCTCTTCCTGCCACCATCAGGTGATTTGCTTGGATGATCCGACTTCTTTTTTCTGCGTCATGTTTTGGTCGGCTAAGCTTGTTGAAGCGTCGACCTCGAGCTCCCAGCGAACATCCCCCAAGTCAGAGAGTCTGACCGTGTTCTCCGGCAACCTCCTCCGAAAGAGGACCTGGAGCTCCCAAACATTATCAATGGAAGTGATTGCAGAGTTAGCCATTGATGCTCTGTGCTGCCCTCTCGCGCCTTGTCCTCGGGAGATTCACCCGCGTGAGCCCTGGACTCATCTAAAACCTTGAAACGCAAGAAGATTGTAATACAGCTTTATTCGCGAGATTTAACTGGAATTGTCATTCGAGGGTTAATAAATCACACTGGTAATACTGTTTGACTCTTAAGGAGAGAGAAAGAGAGCTTCTCCGGCTAGACGACTCCGTTCATGGAGCTCTAATCTGGAATTCAGGCTCCTGGCAATGCGTCTCAGGGTTTCTCATCACGTTGAATCACCATTCAGGTCAGCGTCATACATGTTGTTTGAATTCGATGGCGACACTGTGGCTGATGTTGAATTGTGCTGCTTTGATCCTGTTGTGGATACTGCATTCAGTGGGTTGTTTGTGTGAAGGTTTGGATAGATTTCTCATTAGGATGCCCTCATTTTCTCCTAATTCTGGCTCTCCGTCTCGTTGAATCCGTGATTGTGCTCTGGGGGCTTGAAACTTCTCTTGACGTTTGTGCTTCTAATACTCTTTAGTCCATATTAAGCGTCTCATATCACTGGAATTGGGAAACTGGCTGGTTTCATTCATAGTACTTGCCCCCCATAAAACAAAAGAATTGTCGTGTAATGGAGCTAATTTTCATACGTGGCTGTCTTGTCGAATTGGCCTTTGCGGATGTGTTTATTCTTTTGTAGTTTGAATACGATTTGTTTTTCTTCAGAAGCGTGTTGTTCCGATAAGTGAGTTAATATTCTGGATGGTTAGTGATGTGCATTGTTGGAATGAGTTCACTGTGAAGTCTGATCGAAGTTGTTGATGGAAATCATTCATTCTCCGGTTTCTTGCATTTTTATTTCAGATAAACAGAGCATATTTGTAGACATAGCCGATCATTACTTCCCAATCATGGAGGATTCCTATATATCTACACATTGAGTACTTTTGAATTTATTTATCATACGTATTAAGTGCAGACTTTGAATTTCATCCAGTAGATTGCGCATCAAGTAAAACAGGATCCCCCTTCAGCATCTTCTCCTAGACTTGATACCGGCGAGGTGATGGTGAAGGAAAGGGTATGTAGACCTTTCCATAGGTTGCTGGGCTGTACTGTAATCTACAAGGCAAGCCAGATCGAGAAAAATTTTGGTGGATGAGACAGGGCATGGCGATATCAAAAGAATTGGATGGGGGAGTGCAACGAATTGCTAGAATGCAAAAATAACCTGAGAAACCCAAAATCCATACGTGACCGTCCGTTAAAGACATCCTGGATTCATTGACATTTTCGTTGATTCGTTGAAATCATGTGAAGCATTTCGGAGTACCAGAGAATTGATGCTGAATCCGAGAAGGGAGGCAAGCCAATCTTGATGAGAAAGGATATATACAAGCCCTCCCTTGCGAGAAAGTCGGAATCAACTAATCTTGAAGGAGTGTACTCAAAGTACTTTCCGATGCTGAATTTTCCTCCCACAAAAGGGTTTCTGTCTAGGAGGTATATGTAATATTTCCGACATTTTTAAATGAGATTAACAAACTTTCCCATAGGGAAGGTCTAATTAGTTTTTTGTTTTTTGTACTTCTCGAGGGACGTGAGATCCTTTATTCTTACTTGTGTCCTTGTGTCATTAGTATCCCGTTCGTCACAATCTCATGTGAATAGGGATAATCGTGAAATTTGTGACTAAATATATTAATAGTTGCCACTTATCGAGACGCAAAATAAAGACGTCATGAGCGACAGAGGATCTCCGGCCTTATACGACCAGCAGTGGTTAGCACTTCAACGTTAAATTTTTAGCTCCGAGTCTCCCGCAATACTTCCGTTTCTCTTTTTATTCATGGCTTTTATTTTTCCTGCACATCAAATGAATTATTAGCAAAAAATTTCCTATTCCTTCTATTGCGCTTTCATTTCTCGCAAAAATACATTATTATAAAAAAATCTTGCCATAAAAAATATAACAACAAACCAAAAAAAAAAAAAACATATTTCAAAAAATGTGTTGTATTTATCATTAGGATTCATCTAAGAAACACTGCTAATTAAGTCATTATATCAGTTTTGCAGAGACAATGACCGCAAGTAACATCTTCCCAATACGACACTGTAGACTACCAATTTAACCATGTTATCATCATATTACATGTCTTAGAATTATATTAAACATAGCCAAGCGGTCAAGTTATTTCTTCGGCAAACTTGCTTTCTATTACATAAACGTAAACAAGCACAATTACAAATGCCATCAATGATTCCAAATTAATTTCTTCATTAAAATGATAACGATATCAAGACGAGGAATTACAAACAAAAGATTGAATTTGGAGGTAGAACATCTAGAAGATGCAACTGAGTCAAATTACTATGAATCGGAAAAAAATGACTAAAATGCTGTAAAATCTCTCTTTGAATTGACAAAAAGCAACTCCCTTTCATCTTGATGTAGACATCCGTCTGCCATCACAAGCATAAAGATGACATAGAGCAAAACAAGCAAACTCTACACACCAAAAAACAACAATAAGCACAACTTCAAACAAACCTTACTTTAGCTGGATTGTTTTCGCAAACTTAGATTCCAAGCAAGACTCAGCCTAAGATGCTTATCAATGCCAACGATATTTTGATATAGAGGCAACTCTCAAAACTATGCATAACAAAGAGCTTGATAAGTTTGATAACATCAACATCCAAGGAACCACCTGTATGTGATACAAACTATTCATGGACTCAAGATATAACAGATACAGTGGCTCCATATAAACTCCAATAGACACTTCTGAAAATCTTTCCCTGAGTAGCTTGTTTTATTCAACCAAATTCGAAATCCCAAATTCTATGAGTTTGATGAACCCAGCAAAGCTGCAGCACCTTGCTCCATACTTGATTAGAGAATCTACAATTGAAAAATAGATGAGAGTGAGATTCCTTGCTTATATTATAGAACAATCAAAGAGATCTGGTACTCCCAACACACCAACTGTAAATCCTCTCAAAAGTGGGGAGTTTATCACGTATTACTAACCAACCAGCCCTTGGCACATTAGGGGAGAACCACACAAGTTTGTGCCATTCAACATTAGCACGCTTGTTTCTGAATATCAATTATTAGTTCTCGAAGATACGTAAGTCGATGCAAGTGATTAGGTAACGATTTTATTTTTGGACATTCCGAAAGATAAAACCTCGAGATGCCGGGAGGAAGAGGAGGGAAGCACTCCAGCTCCAGTGCACGACAATTCGACAAATACAAGAAAGTGAGATAAAGGCAACTCTCAAAACTATGCTTGATAGAACTTGATAATTTTGATTTCGTTAAACATCCAAGGAGCCACCTGTAAATGCAACAAGTTATTCATGGACTTCAAGATATAATAGATGCAGCAGTTTGCATATAAACTGCAATAGACACTTCTGAAATCTTTCCCAAAGCAGCTTGTTTCATTCATCTAAACCGAATTCACAATCGGAAATTCCAGGAGTCAGATGAATCAAACAAAACTGCAGCACCTTTCTCCATACTTTGATTGGAGAAACTACACTCCATAGATAGATGAGAGCAATATTCAATGCTTAGATCATAGAACGAGAGAGAGATCTAATACTCCAAACAGACCAACTGTTAATCCTCTCAACTGTAGGAAGTTTATCAAGTATCGCTAACCAAAAAATAAAGCCAAATCTTGGCACATTAGGGGAGAACCACCCAAGTTTGTGCCGGTCAACATCAGCATCCTTGAAGAAGCTGCGCAAAAAACAACTTTGTTGGCAGCTGAGGAACTAGGATGACACACCACAAACTGCAGCTTGTATGGGAACCAACTCTTCAGACCTAGCAGCAGGCATTTCCAATGAGAGTTACGTATTGTAGCCAATCGTTTGGCCTCAAAACTGCTTAAGAGGACAGACAGTGTCCCATCTAACTTTTGCTTTCTCTTTCTTGTAAGGATCTCCATCCAAAGGAAAGCTCTACACTTTCTCAACCATTTCACAAAATTTATTTGGGAAACAGAAAAAGTGGACACTAATGGTTAACCAGACTACGAATGACATAATTAATAGGCTGAAGTTGGATGGCATATGAGCAGCTTTTAATTAATAACCTATGTTGATCTCACTTAGGAAAATGTGCATGGTATTACTCATCTATTCTGCTGGACCCGAGAAGTTCTAGTCCTTGAGGTGCATCATAAATATGTATAGCGAGATGGACATGTATATTGATTTCTCGTCGAATTGTCATCGTTTTGAGCCTCGAACACAACAAGGGTGTTTGCTGGTCACTTTTTTCCATATGTGGAATGCTAGGATTTTGATCCCATTTCGATAGTGTTTTAGTCATGTGAACATATAGAGAGATGCCGCATTGATGTTCCATTCGTTTTGCATCAAGTTGGAGCATTTTCAAGGCTTGAAACACATAAAAAATAATCGGATTCCATCTTGCCCGGATTTGAGTCGAGTAAAGTTGGGTAGTTTTCTAATGTTATTTATGCGTTACTTGGACTTCGTCAGCACGTGTATCAACTTAAGAAAGAGACGCTTCGGATTCGCATTGATTTCATGTCGAGATTATTACATTCTTATGCTCGGAGCGTGCTTAAGATGTCCTCGGAGCTTCCTGTCCTTATGTATGTGAGTGAATGAGGCTTTTTTTTTCCTTATCTCATTTGGATGACGAACTTGTATTTGTGGTTGGTGGGGTCTTCGCTCTGTTGAAGTACCTACTGGCACTTCTTGTTGGGTTTCCTGGGAGCGTTGCTGTCGAATTTTTTTCTCATATTGACAGTGATTTAAGAGAGTTTGTTTTGTTCTGTCAAGTCCTTTGATTATGACAAGTACATAACAAGACACCAGACATATACAGAGACCCCTCAAATTTTGGCTCCAACTTCTCCCGCAATAGTTTTTTTCTTTCATTTGCGCCTTATTGCCTGCACATCAATTGAATTATATACAAAATTTTATCGTACTTTCTATTCTACTTTCATTTCTCGCAATAATACCTAATCATAAACAATGTGCTTCATTTATCATTAGGATTTATCTAATAAACAGTGTTAGCATAAGTCCTTATTATCCAGACCTCACAAATGCAATGAGTGCGAGTAAGCACACGTTTTCCCAATTCCACGTTGTGAGATCATCAATTCGCCATGTTATCATCATATTAAAATATAGCCAAGTTTCCTAAGTTATCTCCTTTTTCAAAATTGTATTTATTGTTTTCGACATAGCTTTTCGACATTGTTCTCAACATAGTTTAAAGGGCACGAGTTTGAATTTTGAAGTGGGCAAAATTGCTTGTAAGTTGGATTTCCTTGTCAAAGACGTAGAGCTGCTTCTTGGAACTGGTCTTCATCGGCAAACTTGCTTCTCATTAAATAAAATACTAAGCACAGGCATGGACACCCTCGATGATTGCTTGAGGACAAAATGACGAATGACTACAAGAAGAAAGCCGAATTTCTGAGGTTGAATTTCATGCGGATATAACTAATTGAAATTACCATGAACCAAAAAGAAAAGAAGGGAGTAGACCGTAGTAAAATCTCTCTTTGGATCTAAATAGTTCCTTTCTTACTCTTATAGCAACTCCCTTTCCATTGTTGGGGTTCTTCCTCAAAAACTATTTGGAGAAATGGGAAGGGCAGTGATATAGAAATTGGACCTCATGAAGAATGGGTCCCCAAACAAGAGGGTTGAAGTTGACATCTGTATCACAAGCATAGAGACGACAGAGCAAAACATGCAACTTTACACACCAAAGAGCAACAATAAGCACCACGTCAGGCAAACCTTTGCTCTATCTAAGTAGTTTTCACAAAGTCAGATTCCAAGCAACACAGGCTATGATGCTCATCAGTGCCAATCTTATTTTGAGACCAAGGCAACTCACAAAACTATGCTTAACAGAACTTGATAAATTTTGATTTCATTAAACATCCAAGGAGCCACCTGGAAACGCAACAAATTATTCATGGACTTCAAGATATAATAGATGCAGCAGTTTCCATAGAAACTGCAATACACTTCTGAAAATCCTTCCCTGAGCAGCTTGTTTCCATCTAAACCGAATTCACAATCACAAACTCCAGGAGTCGGATAAATCAAACAAAGCTGCAGCGCCTTTCTCCATACTTGATTGGAGAAACTTCACCCAATAAATAGATGAGAGCAATTTTCAATGCTTAGATCACAGAACGAGAGAGAGAGAGAGAGAGAGAGAGAGAGAGAGAGAGAGAGAGAGAGAGAGATCTGATACTCCCAATAGACTATCGTCAATCCTCTCAACAGTGGGAAGCTTATCATGTATTACTAACCAAAAAATAAAGCCAAATCTTGACACATTAGGGGAGAACCACCCAAGTTTGTGCCAGTCAACATCAGCATGCTTGTTTCTGGCAATATCTAAGGCAACAAAAAAGTTAAGGCAACCATCTGAAGAAGCTGTCCAAAAAACAACTCTGTCTGCAACTAAGGAACTAGGAAAAATGGCATCACAAACTGCAGCATGTACGGGAAACCAACTCTACAACCTAGCAGGCCATTTCCAATGAAAGTCACAAATTACAGCTGATCCCTTGGCCTGCAGAGGAAGAGGAGTCATAAATTATTGTTCTTGAGAATGATTCCAGCATGGTGCAGGTATTTATACCAAAGAGAAATATCATCTCCATTATCCACTATTTGTACAATGCGAGGTTTAAAAATGTTCCCGACTTTCAATAAATTCTTCCAAGCATAAGTAGCATTTGGTTTACAGTCAAGATGATAGCTATAGAGCCAGGAAAAACACTAGAGACCACAACTCAACAGAATACTCCACGGACAATTTAAAATACACGAAGATTTCACAAATCCAGTCTTCGAATGACAAGTCCTCCAAACAGCTTAGGAGGACAGACAGTGTCCCATCTAACTTTTGCTCCCTCTTTAGCATTCGGATCCCCATTCCAAAGGAAATCTCTACACTTTCGCTCAACCATTTCAAAAACTTTCTTGGGAAACAAAAAGAGTGGACAATAATAGTTAACTAGACTACGAATAACAGAAATAATAAGCTGAAGTTAGCTGGCATATTAGTGACTTTTAACTGTGCTTTAAATCTTGTTGTAATTTGATGATTTTATGAGGCTTATAATCCTTGTCTGAAAGTCTTCCAAAGAATCCGCAATTACTGGAAGAAAGAACCAAACAAGAACACAGGGTTGGCTGATTGGTCATGCTAATTTGATTTCTGCATGTTAGAGAATTTTCTTTTTTAAAACACCTTAAGCTGTTAAGGAACGTGCCAAGTAATGTATATACAATGAATTCGACCAAAAAATGTATATATAACGTATAACTCAACACTCCTCTTGCAACTAACCAAAAAAAAAAAAAAAACACCCTGCCCTTGCTTAGAACCGATCCCTTAGACACACACAATAGAATATGGATGTAATCACGTCAATGAAATAGCTAGGGAATGATACAAATAACACAAAAGATGAGAAATTTAACATCATTGATGTGCTTTGATACAATGCTAGAAATGAACATGTAGAATGCAGACAATTTGCTAATCCTGATTATACCCCATCATGGCTTTCAAATGGCCTGTCAAAAGAAATAGCAGAAACAAATCTACCCACCCTCTAAACTTTGCCAACCTGGGACTACAAGGCTATGCATCTTTGATTCCATGAAGCAAAATATGAATAGTTATCAAAATGAATAATGGGCAATGAATTCATAGGGTGCCATCCAGGACGTGCAATGCCTTCATTTGTGTCTGTACTCAAATCAACTAAACCACTCCTTAATCTTGGATGCTGAGTACAATGCCGAAATGGAAGGGTTGAGGTGCAATTAATCTGTTTTCCCCATATGTTTCAATGTGCATCACAGTATGCTCAGAAATGAGAAGATTACATATGGGAATAAGTACTTTGTATTAGTAAATGCAGACTCAAAGTTAATACCGAGCTGCTTTCATTTCTGGTGAATGCTACAAAATTAATTTCCGTGTATCAGAATCAGAGAAATAAAACAGGAAAGAAGATTTAAAGCACCCGACTGCCATTAACATGACATAAACTTGCTCTATCCATCTGAAGTTATGAGCTACACTTTTTCAAAGAGATGCAACTTTCAAACAATTTCAGACTTGTCTTTGCTGTTAATTCATCATATAAATTATGTCCAGATTTTAGATTCATCTAGCGGATTGAACATCAGGGTAAAACAGACACTTACTGAATGGGGAAAGAGACATATATGCATACCTATCCCCATGAGTAATTTGAGAAAAAAGTTTCCACAGAAGTCAAGATCTTAAGAACAGAGCCTGCATTGGCATGTCCCTTCATCTCTACAATGAGGAGCAATCTCACATTTAGGGTCCCCTTCAGCATCTTCTCCTCCTAGACTTAATACCAATGAGGCAATGGTGAAGGAAGGGTACATAGACCTTTCTATAGGTTGCTAGGACGTACCAACACACTTCACCAATAGAATTCCAATGTAATCTGAAGGGCAAATGAGATCGAGAGAATCTTGGAGAATGAGACAGAGCACAATGATGACAAAATAATTGGATGAGTGCAGAAAGCTGCTAGAATGCAAAAAAAGCTAAGAATCCAAATTCAAATGCAACAGTCTGTTAATAACATCCCAGATTTTTATTTCATTGTTGCTGGATCGAAGAAGTCATGCGAAGCATTTCAATGGATAGGGGGACCAATGCCAAATCTGAGAAGAGAAGTGACTATGAGTAGAAGAGCAAAGTACGAGGAGTAGTAAATGGCAAGATTAATACCTGATTTTAATGAAATCTTCATGAGATGGAGAAGGTGATGGAGGTGAGGACGATGAAGTGGAGAGATGAAGCATAGATGATTAAGGTGCAAACAACAAAATAGAAGGAGACGATGATGGAAGGGGCATTTTTCATAGCCCCTAGTTTTGCCCAATTGCTATCTGCAAAAATTAAAACAACCTTTTTTAAGTAACATAATGTTTCCAATGAGAGTTACAAATTACAGCAGATACTTTGGCCTGTAGAGGAAGAGAAGATTCATTAGTTATTCTCCTTGAGAAATGATTCTGGCAAGATCCCGGAACGGTGAGAGAAATATATCTCCATTACCGACTATATATCTGATGTGTGGTTTCAAAATATTCCCGACTCTTAATAACTTTTTCAAAGCATAAGTAGCATCTGGTTTACAGTCAAGATTATAACAATGGAGCTAGGAAAAAAATAGAGACCACAACTCAACAAAATACTCCAGACACTTTAAAATACAAGCAAGATTTCACAA
The DNA here is from genome assembly GCA_014858505.1 of Corymbia citriodora subsp. variegata. Taxonomy (NCBI): domain Eukaryota; kingdom Viridiplantae; phylum Streptophyta; class Magnoliopsida; order Myrtales; family Myrtaceae; genus Corymbia; species Corymbia citriodora. The sequence goes on along the minus strand of MU089572.1, from coordinate 82,434 downwards.
ATCTGTCTTTGAATGACAAGGCCTCAAAACTTCTTAGGAGGACAGACAGTGTTCCATCTGACTTTTGCTCCCTCTTTAGTATATGGATCTCCCTTCCAAAGAAAAGCTCTACACTTTCGCCAATCACTTCAAAATCTTTCTTGGGCAACCAAAAGAGTTGACACTAATACTTAACCACACTATGAATAACAGATTTAATAAGCTGAAGTTCACTGGCATATGAATGTCTTTTAACTATCCAAACTTTGAATCTGTTGTAATTTGATGGTTTTTTGAGAAGCTTAAAATCCCTGTCTGAAAGTCTTCCACAATTACTAGAAGAAAAAAACCAAACAAGAACACAGGGTTGACTGATTGGTCATGCTATTTGATGCTATTTGACTTGATCACTCCATGTTAAGACAAATACAATTTTTTTAAAAGTTTAAGCTGTCAGGAAACTTGCTAATCAATGTATATAAAAAGTATAGCTTAGCATTCCCCTTGTGTAGAACCAATCCCTTACGCACAACAGAATGTGGACGGAATCACATCAATAAGATAACTAGGGAAATGATAAAAAACAACGTAACATTTGAGAAATTTTACATCATTGACATGTGTTTTGATAATATGCTAGAAAGGAACAAGTAGAATGAGGACAATATGCTAAATCGTTCAGAAGAAATTCTTTTTAGATTTTGATTATAACCCATGATCATTACCCACCTTTTAAATAGCCAGTCAAAAGAAATAGCAGAAACAAATCTACTCACCCTTTAAGCTTTGCCAACCAGCAGCTACAGAGTCCAGGGCTAATCTTGGATGGTGAGTAAAATGCTGGAATGGAAGGATTGAGGCACAGTAAATCTGTTTGCGATGCGTGTCATAGTATGCTCTGAAATGAGATGATTGTGTGCAGGAATAAGTACTTTGCATATGTAAATGCAGACCAAAAGTTAATATCAAAGTTCCTTCCACTTCTGGTGAATGATGCAAAAGTAATTTTCTCATATTAGAATTAGAGATAAAGGAAATTAGTCAGGTACATTCCACAACTTGGTAAATGTATTCAAATGGAGTTTCCAGACTAAAATAGATAGGAGGACTTAAAGCACCTAACTGTTGATAAGATGACATCTACTTGCTCTATCCATATGAAATTCTGAGCTACGCTTTTTCAAATGTGATGCAACTTTCAAACATTTTCCAAACATGTATGATCTTGAGATTCCTAAGTGGATGAAAACATCAGGGGAAGAATAGACACTAATTGAACAGGACAAGAGAACATGTATACATACCTCTATTCCCCCGGTGAGTAATTTGAGAACCAACTCTAATCATGGGAAAGAGTTTCCACAAGAAGTCCAAGACGTTGAGAACAGCAGAGCCAGCAATGGCATCTTCACAATAAGGAGCAATCTTACATCCAGGGCAAACCTCACCAAGGGGAATTCCCAATTTAATCTAAAAGGCAAGCATGATTGAGAGAATCTTGGAGAATGAGACAGAGCACAGCGAGAACCCAAAAAAAAAAAAAAGCTGAGAAATCCAGTTGTGGTTGGATCGGTGAAATCGCAGGAAGAACGAGTTCAAAAAAGGAGAGGGGGGAAGTGATGCGAAATCTGAGAAGAGTAAGTAATTGGAAAGATGGAAGATACATGTTTTTGTTTTTATTGGAGATGGAGATGGAGATGGTGGTGAGGAGGACGACCAGCAGGGAGAGGCAGGCGGTGATGATTGAGGTGGCCACAGCAACAAAAAGAGGGAAGGAGAGTAGATGATGAAAGAGGGAGTAGGATAGGGCTCACATTTTACACCTCCCTAATACCAATACCAACCCCCTCCGTTTCTCTCTTAAGTAATTGACTCCCGTGGGAGAGTATCACTCAACTTAACTTCTGGGATTTGGCGGATGAGGGGCCAATAGCAGCCAGTCCCTTTCTTGCATCTCTCCTCTAGTTTCCCACATCTCCAGATCCAGAGCCTTTCAAGGGAGGGAGGGAGGCCATCCTGGGGCAACTCCCTCAGCTTCGGGGAATTGGAGATATATAAACTCCGTAAAGAGGGGGGGAGACTGTTGCTGGACAGTCTTTCCACTTTCTTCATACTCCAGATATTGAGAAGGAGCAGAGAGGAAGGGAGCGGAAGCACAAGATCCTCCTCCTCTCCCACTCCTCCCACGCTGCCCTCGATCCCCAGATTTTCAAGGGAGGTAAGAGGGGTAAGCCACTCCCTCACCAGCTGCTTCATATTCGTTACCCAGAGATTCTTTAGCTGAGGCGGCAATCCTCCGTCAGGGAAGCACGTGATACTCTCACACCCGATAATACTCAATTCTCGAAGATACGCCAGTCGATGCAACTGATTAGGTAAGGCTTTTATTTTTGGACATTCCCAAAGACAAAAACTTGAGATGCTAGGAGGAAGAGGTGGGAAGCACTCTAGCTCCATAGCAGGACAGCTTTTCAATTCCAAGTAAGTGAGATGGGACAGTGTGTGCACGCTTTGCGGCAAACTTCTCAAATTCTTGCAATACGAAATTCGAATCTTTTGAAGTGACTCAAAACCGTCTACAAGTTTCTCCGCAAGCGACTCTACTCCTGTGCATCGCATAATTTCAAGTTTCTTGAGAGTCACAGGTAAGAATCTACCCTCACTAAATAGAGAGGCTGGCAAAGAAGCACAGTTAGATATGTCTAATTCTTGCAAACAAGACATCACATCACTAAGGTTATTGTTGTTCCCATTGATGTCGTGTTCATCCCTATGAACAATTAATCCATTGGGTAAAGATAGTAAGTTCTTGCAATCTCTGATATTTAATGATGTCGTTGACGCCGGCATACCTGTTTCGGGAAAAGATACGAGTTTTGGACAATCATCAACAGTCAAGTCTCTAACAGAAGAGAGTGTGCATCTTGCTTGGGAGCTTCTCTAAATTGATGCAATTCTTCAAAACCATAGTCTCTAGGTTGCTGGGCAACTCTATATCTCCTTCTCTAGCTATAAAAGATATGAATTCAGGACAATTGTCAACAACTAAGCTCTTCAAAGAAGTGAGATTCCGAATAACATCTTCATCTTGCCACAAGTACATCAAATTTTTACAACTTTGCATCTTCAACTTCTCCAGTTTGATCAAGGAGCTTGTAAACCCATGATTTAAACAAGTTAATTCAGCAACATCTTTTATGACAAGATTGGCTAGAGATGTCAGGTTTACCAAACTCTTCAGCACCCCTTCATTACAACCTCGAAAGTTTAATTCATTAAGAGATGGAAGGCTAATGATAAAGGACGAGGCATCCGTACACAGACACGATTTGATTTCGAGCTTTATGAGGGAACTTAGTTGACTAGGTAATCTTCCTATCAACTTAGGACAATCCTGAACTAGGAGATGCTTAAGAAGAGGGAATAAAACTCCGATTTCTTCAGAGTCAACGCAATGAGACCAGTCCTCCCATAATGGCATGTCCTTGAATTCCAGAGTCATTAAGGATGGAAAAGGACTTTTAGTTCCATAAAATTCAGACCCTACCGTGCATATTGCATTTAAATCTTGGATGTATAGTTCTTTCAACGAAGATAGCTGCCCAAGTGATGGTAATGCTTTGACCCTTTGACACCCTTGTAAACATAAACACACTATGTTAACATGTGTGGGGCTTCCTAACCATAATGGAAATTTTAGGCCACCATAGTAGGATATTTCAAGATCCGCAAGGTTTTGATGAGGGTAAAGGAAGTTAAGGACCTCTCCTTCAAGCTCTTCATTTCGGAAATTTCCAAAATGTGTACTCCATTGCATGGTCAAATGATATATTCCCTTCTTTGCACATAAATTGGCATCTCCAGCATCTCTGGCTTTTTGAACCATATGCAAATCCGAGATGCACAATTCCCCTTTAAGGTTCTCAAGGTCTTTTAACTCCTCCAACCTTGAGCCATTTCCCATTCCCACTATAAACTTCGATAACATCTCAAGACCCACCAAACTCCCTCAATACAGCGGAGTCGCTTTTAGTCTCTCAGTGTCGCTAATGTCGAGAAATCTCAAATTGATCAGTTTCTCCATACCTTTTGGTAATTCAATAAGTTGTCGACAGCCTTGCAACATCAAAGCCTCTAGGTTGTACAACACAACAATTGACTTTGGAAGCCTTTCAATAGAAGTATACGAGAGATCAAGGTGCCTTAGGTGCCTCAATTCGTCTATGCAATCCGGTATCATTCTAATGGAGTAGTGACTTAATGAAAGCACCCTCAAATACTTCAATGCCGACAACAAGTCACATAACACTTTATGGGACAAAGCGGAATTTACATGATAGCTAGATTGCTTCTTTAACGAAATGAAGCTCCTAAGTCTTTTCATTCCATGATATATCTCAATTTTTTTTTGACACAACATAAGGATCGGAAATGAATGAGGCGTGACGAGTTAAAGATGGATTATTTTGATCCCTCTTAATTTCCTCTAAGCTAAAATGGGTTGCACCTGCAACTAGCTTTGCCAGGTCATTCGCAAGATCATGCATCAAGAATCGTGATTCACTGCTGCTCAATTTTTGAAATAACGATCTAGACACTAGCTCATTAAAATAATTCAAACCAGTATTGCAACAATCCATTCCTTCATTTTTCTTCACTAAGCCCTCTGCAATCCACCAGTGAATCAACTCATCCTGTTGGATTTCATAGTCCTTGGGAAATATAGCACAGTAAGCGAAACATCTCCTCAAATGAGAAGGAAGATGGAAGTAGCTAAGCAACAAAGCTGGAAGGATGTTAATTTTTTGTTTTGGTAAATCCCAAATATTGCTATTCAATATAGCTTCCCATTCACGGGGATGGACTTTAGTACGTAGGAGCCCAGCCAATGCCTTCACGGCTAATGGCAAACCTTCACATTTTTCCACTATTTTTCGGCCTAATACTTCAAGGTCAGGATGATGATCGAAATTTGGAACTCCAAAAGCATGAGATGCAAACAACTCCATACAATCATCTATTGACAACACGTTGAGAGTCATTGATTGAGCACAAGCCATTCAAGCCACACTGTGGTGACGAGTCATGATGATGATCTTGCTTCCCTTTGCTCTCGATTGAAAAGGCTTCAAGAGAATAGTCCAATTTTCATAATTTTCACTCCAAACATCATCTAGTACAACAAGAAACTTCTTCCCCGAAAGGTTCTTCTTGAGCTCTTCTTGAAGCCAATTTAGGGTTTTACCTTCGCAAGATAAATGGCTGTTGGTTGACTCTAGGATATTCTTTGTAATAGAAAGCACGTCGAAATCATCGGAAACGCAAGCCCATGCTTTCTCATCAAAAGTGAGATTAGCATCATTATAAACTTGCTGAGCTAGAGCCGTCTTCCCAACACCCCCCATCCCTACGATGGCAATCACTTCTAGATCCATACATGTTCTTTCGTCTTCTTTTCGGGTTAGGAATTTGAGGATCTCTCTTTTTTCATCCTTCCTACTAATGAAACAAGTCTCAGGCAGACTCGTAGTGGGAATCATCTGATACAGCTGGTGGTATGCTGATTGCTTCCTCTTGTTCTCTCCCAGGCTCATACGATTTTTACGAGCTATAATGTCCTCTAATCTGCCATCCATCTTATTTATCTCGGATCTCATTTTTTGGTCAAACATCAATGCTCTTGAGCTCAAGCTAAACCAACAACTGGGAAGAAGGGAACTCACCTTGCTAGTGCTAGGTTCTTCCTCGGACTTTTTTTCAGCAGATTTCATGGCGAACTCATCGAGCAGGTCTTCAATGTCGTAGGCCAAGTCCCTAAGATCTATGAGCCACAAGTTCACCTGATCATCATTGCCGATGAGTTGCCTATCCTCTGCATCATCCAACACTCGATTGATACTGGTAAGCATATTCTCCCATTTCTTCAACAGCGTATCGATCCCCTCGCACTGCGCAAAGTTAAGCAGCTCACGAGAGGCCAACCTATCAAACAACACCTGAAGAAAGGTGCCAAGGAAGAGCTCTGCGATGGGCATGGTTTGGTTCGTGAGCTGCAGAGGATTAAACAAAGTGCCAAGACGGTTTGAAGGAAAGTGTTCTGAGGGGAGAGGAAACAAAAATTCTTATGGCCAGGACAGTAGCATCAAATGATGGTGTGAACCAGAGACCTTTTACACATATAAGTACTCTAATTGGACCACGATGGCTTTTGTCTTTGTGTGCGTCTCTTCAATCTACTTACACTTAAAAATGGACTTCGAGGCAATAGTCCGTGTAATCTGATGTAATTGTTGTATCAACCTAATATACAAGGATCTGAATTCGAATTACTGAAAAAGGTTGGCATCATATGGATTTTCCTAATGTACCTATCTAAATTCAATTAATTATGTCTACTAGATTTACTAAATAATAGCTCGTGTCCAATATATCGTGATACAGATTAGAGTAAATTTGTCAAATAGTTGATTAGCGAGCATGTTAAGCCTCATTTATTTATTTTTTGGTCAACAAGTCGTATTTAGTTTTAAAAAATCAATTTCTAAGCATTGGTTTCACAAAATATGAGAACAAGATGCACTGAAAGCTTCAAAATATTACCATAGTTTATTACTTGACAGAGTCTAATGAGACTCCATAACAAAATCTTTTTTAAATAATAATTAAGGAAAGGACAGATTGAACAATAATAATGAAAGCGGAAGTTTTGAGGATGGGTTGGAGACGGGGCCACCGAGTCTTGGGTGGCTTTAATGATGTCAAGATTTGGTCCCACGTCCAACCAGCTTTGCTTCCGAGAAATTGAGGCAACAGAAATGAAATTAAAATTCGATTGAGACGAGATCAAATGCGCCGACAGCTTCTTCCGAGAAAGAAAGAGCGAGAAAACCACAGAAGGAAGCCGGCAAACAAAAAAGCAGAGAGACAGAGAGTGACGAAAAAGAACGACAGATACTGAAGGAGAAGAAGAAGAGAAGAAGGAAGAATGGTTGGGCTGAGGATTGGAAAGGACGAAATTATCCAAATTAAGGGTCCCAATCCTCACCATCTCTATCTCCACCAAGTTTACGTGCCTCAAGCTGTCCGCCTCTATTTTGTTTATTTATTTCCTACTGGTAATAATGGTGGATAGGGAGCAGGTCTAGGGCTAGTACCTAATCCGCGTGTGTCCAATAGCAGTGGAGTTAAAAATTGAGATTTTAAGACACTGGTGGTGTCGGCAATCCTCGCAAGACGGAGCTAGCCTGTGGCTGTTGCCGGCTGGCAGTGGCGGAGGAACAAATGTTGGCACGTGATGAAGAAGAAGGAGGAAAAAAAGAAAAAAGAAAAAAAAATCATAAAAGAAAAAATCAAATTAGTTAAAAAATCAAATTTAAGAAATTAAAAAATTTCGAAATTTTTTGGTAAGATAAAATCATGAAATTGAAATCATTTTCCAATAAAGTCTGAACACGTTTTCCATCATGTACTATCAAATAAAAAAAAATTAACTGTTTTCATGAAAAATATTTTTTCGAAAAATTATTTTCCTTTATTATTGACTTAATTTAAATTCTATCACCTCAATTTCTCGGAAGCAAGCTTGGTCGGACGTGGGACCGAGTCCCAGCATCATTAAAGCCACTAAAGTCTCGGTGGCCTCGTCTCCAACCCAACCCCGAAACTTCTGCTTTCATTATTGTTATTATTGTCCAGTCTGTCCTCCCTCAGCATTCACACCACATGATTCCCAAATGAACCCATCCACCATCATCATGCATCATGCAGATCATATGGCATCATGGTTTCACTATTTCAGCCTGATGAACCACGTTCCATTATGAAATAAAGGGCAGTTGTTACATAAACTTAATGTATGTGAATCATATCATCATTAACCACTTATCATATGGGTCCCAGCCGGAACACGAGAGCCCGTTGCATCAAAAGCTGTAAAATTTTCATAGTTGATATTACTCAACAAGTGACCACAACACTTAATAGCAAAATCATTTTTAAATGATAACTAGAAAGACAAAAAAAATTGTTGCTTTCTCTTCAATTTTGTAGTTTTCACCTAGGTATGCTCTCTCAAGAATACATAATCAGATTATATTAATTTCCACCAATTTCAAAGGATGGTGGGCATATTGAAATTAGATTGCTCCTCTCTTCCTGGGACAAAACAATAAGAATATTTTTTTTGACCCCATGGACCAAATTAAAATGAGGAAGCTTTGCTATGGATATAATCATCTGGCTTGGCTTGGCAAAAAGTGAAAAAACAAATTGAAGGTTGAAGCTTTGCAATTTAATTTGATATATAATCATTCATACCTTATTATTATGGTGTGCATAATCTACAGGGTTCCTTTTGAAATGCACTCCTATCCTAGAGAATGTGCATTCTCTCTAAGGCGAAGTGCCCCACTCTTCACAATAGGCTGTGTTCTTTTTTTAATGATAAAAGGGCATGCGTTTTGCTATCGTTCGAGTTCAGAGCACACTCCCTAAAGGTCAGGCACATGCTTCTTAGGTATTTGAAATAGGGCATCTAGCGATTGTTTGTGTGCACAGACCTTGGAAAAAGTCAACAAAAGATTAGCAGTTGCTTCATGTCTAAAATTACGTTGAAGTTTCCTCCTCAATGCTTAGAAAAGATCTCGGGAAAGATGGCCTCCTAATTTTCTAGACACCTAACGAAACAACAGCCCCAAAGGCCACATCAAAAAACTTTGAAGTTTCTCGGTCTTCATCGCCACAATTACATTGAAGTAATCGTTTTTTCCTCGGATGATAACAAATTCATGAATAGTCTAATGCTCATTCATGGGCGAGGCCGTAAGCATAGTATACTCCACCACATGTCCATAGAGGACAAGACGATAATGTTTCCCCTTTTGCTGTTTTTCCAAAGTAACAAGGCGCGTTTCACACGGTAATGTGACGTTTGATCAGGTGATACTCCATCACATGTCCATAGAGGACAGGACGATAATGTCTTCCCCTTTCGCTATTTTTCCAAAGTAACAAGGTGCATTTCACATGGCAATGTGACTTTTGATCCAATGCAAAAAATAAGAGTAATGGTATAACCTACACAATTTTTTGCGAAACAATCACTAAATCTCATAGGAATTTCTCTGCTTTGAGGAGTTGTTTCCCGGTCTTGTTTGTCGTGCTGATTCGGGCGTCCAGGATGACGCGGCTGCCGAAGGAATTTCTCGATCGCTTTTCCTCTTCCTGCCACCATCAGATGATTTTCTTGGATGATTCGACTTCTGTTTCTACGTAATGTTTTGGTCGGCCAAGCTTATTAAAGCGATGACCTCGAAGCTCCCAACGAACATCCCCAAGTCGGAGCGTTTGACCCTTTTCTCCGGCAACCTCCTCGCAAAAAGGACCTGGAGCTCCCAAACATCATCAATGGAAGTGACTGCAGAGTCAGCCATTGATGCTCTGCGCTGCCCTCTCGCACCTTGTCCTTGGATGATTCACCCGTGTGAGCCTCAACTCATCTAAAACCTTGAAACGAAGAAGATTGTAACACAGCTTAATTCGCGAGATTTAACTGGAATTATAATTTGAGGTTTAATAAAACAAACTGGTAATACCGATTCACTCTAGAGAGAGTCTCTGGCCTGACAACTCCACTCATCGAGCTGGAATCTGAAATTCCGGCTCCTCACAATCCATCTCAAATTATGGTTTCTCATCACGTTGAACAGCCATTCAGTTCAGCATCATTCATGTGTTTGGAATCCGAATGGTGATGATGTGGATGATGCTGCATTGTGCTGATCTCGTCGGGATGCTTGATAGAGTAAGTTGTTTGCGTGAAATTTGGATAGATTCCTCATCGGAAATACCCTCGTTTTCTCCCAATTCTGGCTCTCTGTCTCGTTGAATCCGTAATTGTGCTCCGGGGGCTTGAAACTTCTCTTGACGTTTGTGCTCTTGATACTCTTTACTCCATATTAAGTGTCTCAATCACTGGAACTGGGAAACTAGCTGGTTTCATTTGTAGTACTTGGCCCATAAAACAAAAGAACTATCGTGTAATGGAGCTAATTTTCATACGGGGTTTGTCTCGTTGAATTGGGCTTTGCGGACGTGTTTGTTCTTTTGTAGTTCGAATATGATTTGTTTTTCTTCATCAGCGTGTTGTTCTGATAAATGGCTCAGATATGCTGGATGGGTAGCGATGCAGGTTGTTGGAATGAGTTCACTGCAAAGTCTGATCGAAAGTTGTTGATGCAAATCATCGATTCTTCAGTCTCCCGCAATTCTCTTTTAGATAAACAGAGTATCCTTGTAGACATAGCCCATCATTACTTCCCAATCACGAGGATTTCCTATACATCCACTCCTGAGGTACTTTATTTTGTTGTCTGATTGAAGTTTTCGATATAAATCATCAGTTTTGCAGTTTCGCGGATGCTGTTTGAGTTAAATAAAATTACTAGTTGTCTCTGACTTTCCAATAAAACTCGTCTTTTCGTCTTTCCACGTGTTACTGGAAAGCTTGGGGCCAGTCATTTACGAGTGCGTCCTTTCTTCCTTTATACAGGTTCAATCTAAGTTTAGGGACTTGACGATGCATCGTAGTCGACTGGCTCCTTGGATGCGCGTAATTAGAGTGTGTGTTTGTTTGCTTCGTTTATTGGAATTTTGTATTTAGAATGAACAAATATGGATATATATATATATATATATTTACTTTGCCTTCTGCTGTTTCCTTAGAATTTTCGTGCAAGTGAATTTCAAGTGGTAAAAATGGTACAATGCGTGTACGTACAATGCATGTACAGAGATACCAAAAGAATTGGATGAGGATTGCAACAAATTGCTAGAATACAAAAGTAAGTCGACAAACTCAAATTCAAACACGACGGTCCGTTAAAGACATCCCAGAGTCCACGAAACTTGAAGGAGTGTACTCAATGTCCTTCCGGACGCTGAATTTTTCCCCAACAAGAGGGTTCTGTGGAGCAAGTATATGTAAATTTTCTAATATTTTGAAATCTGGTTTAATAATGTGTTGTATTTATCATTAGGATTGATCTAGGAAACACTGCTAGTACAAGCCATTATTTAGATTTCGCAAAGACAATGACTGCAAGTACGCATAGAGTCCTCCCAATTCTATGCTATCAGACTACCAATTTAACCATGTTATCATCATATTAAATGTCCTACAACTATATAGATATTGAATCACAAATAAAAAGTACTACCGAAATGCTGTAAAATCTCTCTTTCAATCGAGAAAAACAAATCCCTTTCATGGATTGAGGTTCTTCCTCAATAAATATGTGGAAAAATGAGAAGGCCAGTAACATAGAAATTGGATCTCATAAAGATTGGACCCCAAACAAGAGATTGAAGTTGACATATGTCTGCCATCATGAGCATAGAGATGACATAGAGCAAAACATACAACTCTACACACCAAAAAAAACAACAATAAGCACAACCTCAAACAAACCTTACCTTAGATGGAAAATTTTCGCAAGCTTAGATTCCAAGCAGGACACGACCTATGATGCTTATCAATGCTAATCTTATTTTGAGACCAAGGCAATTTTCAAAACTATGCATAACAAAGAGCTTGATAATATTGATTACATCAAATCCAAAGGAGCTACCTATATATGATACAAAATATTCATGGACTCAAGATATAACAGATACAGTAGTTCTATATAAACTCCAATAGACACTTCAGAAAATCTTTCCCTGATCAGCTTGTTTTATCCAACCAAATTCGTAGTCCCAAAGTCTAGGAGTTCCATGAATCCAACAAAGCCGCAACACCTTGCTCCATACTTGATTAGAGACACTACACTCGAAAAATACATGAGAGCGAGATTCCATGCTTATATTACAGGACAATCAGAGAGATCTAGTACTCCTAGCAGACCAATTGTAAATCCTCTCAAAAGTGGGGAGTTTAACACGTATTACTAACCAACCAGTTCTTGGCACATCAGGGAAGAAACACACAAGTTTGTGCCATTCAACATTCGCACTCTTGTTTATGAATATTTCCCAAGCAACAAAAGAGTGAGAGCAACCATTTGAAGAAGCTTTGCATACAACTTCGTCTACAGTTAGAGGTGTCAAATGGGTGGGTCGGGTCGGGTCGGGTCAGGTTTGGGTCAGGTTAAAAATGATCCGACTTATATCGACCCATTTAACTCGTTTTGACCCATTTTTATGCAATGTAAATTTGATAACACATACCCGATCCAACCCATACTCGACCTATACCCGACCCATATTACCAACACATATTAATATTTAACTTAATTTAAGAAAATCTACTCCCACTTATTTAGTCCACTTTAAACTTTTCACATATAAATTATTTGAATAAAATTTCAAATCAAATTTATAAAGTAAATTAAATAATAAAAAATTAGTAAATAAAAAAATGTTGATACCTCTAAATTGAAATAGTTTTTGGAAAATAATTTTTTTAAAAAAATCAATTCCGATTCTCTGCAAAGTGAAATTGTTAGTCTACTGTATGCTCTAAAGAATCCTCGTGACGCAAGAACCCTTTCTTTTCTGACAAGATGAGCTTAAATCCATGCCTTCGCATCTTGGCGTATTGGATATCGCCGGAAAAAGAAAAGAACTCTCTGATGTCTCAGTCCAAAACATTCGGAGAAATGTTGCTGACCTTGATCGTCTTTATTTGCAGAATGTGGCGGAGCATGGTGAGCAGATGAAGAACACTTGCAATGCATTAATCGTTCGATAAGCTTTGATAATGTAATAATAAGGCATGTCGATGTTAGTTTATTTCGACAAGACGAGCCTCGGCTGCTGCTGCCATGGGTGCCCCGCCTCCCCAGCTCTGTTGCGGCCAGCGAGTTTGGAGATCACCTACCTAGATTCGGGTGAGCTGCAGCTCGGCCAAGGCCGGCGACCTCGTGGCTCGCCTGTCCATATCTAAGCCAAGCTCTGACCAACGAGCTTAGGGCTTGCCAGCCCAAGCTCTGTCGCAGCTCACCTGCCCAAATCCAAGCTAAGTTCCGACCGGTGACGGCAAGCTTGGGATCGGCGATGGTGACGGCGACGTGATGACGAGATCAGCAACGGAGGTCGAGAACGCATAGAGGAGGGGAACGGAAGGATAGAAATGATGGGTTTACCTAATAACTCACTCAACCCATATTTGACTCACATTTAACTTTCACTTGACTCATATTTGACCTATATTTAATTTTCACTGGACCCATATTTAACTTTCACTTGACCCATATTTGACCCATTTAATTAAAAATAAGTTATAATATGGGTTTGTGACCCATTTTGACACCTCTATCTATAGCTGATGAATTAGAAAACTTCACCCCAGAAACTGCACCTCGGATGTAAACCAACTCTTCAGACCTAGTAGTGGGCCACTTTTAATGGGAGTCATGAATTACGGGAGATACTTTGTCCTGCAAAGGAAGAGAAGGGTCATAAGTTCTTCACCTTGAGAATGATTCTAGCAAGATGTCAGCACGGTGCCATAAATCATACCAAATTATCTCTATCACCCACCATACATTTGGTGCAGGGTTTCAATGTATTCTTGACTTTTAATGACTTCTTCCAAACATAAGTAGCATCCTTACTATCAAAACGATAGCTACAGAGCCAGGCAGAAAAGAGACCCACACCTCAACATAATAATCGACACACTTCCAACATTCAAGCAAGATTTCACAAAGCCATTCTTCAAATGCCAAGGCCTCCAAACTAGAAGGCAGACAGGGTCCCATCTAACTTTTTATCCCTCTTTAGCATCAGCATCTCCATTCCAAAGGAAAGCTCTACACTTTTGCTCAATCATTTTAATAACTTTCTAGGGCAAGAAAAAGAATTGACACTAATAGTGAACCAGATTATTAACAATAGATTAAATAAGCTGCAGTCAGCTGGCATATGAGAGTTCTTTAACTGTCCAAGCTTTAAATCTTGTTGTTGTAATTCAATCATTGCCAACAATCATTGTTTGAAAGTCTTCCAGACAATCTCAAATTACTAGAAGAACTAACCAAACAAGAACATAGGGTTGGCTGATTGGTCATGCTGTTGGATTGGATTGCTGCATGTTGCATTTCCTAAAAGCTTGTTAGGAAACATGCCAACCAATGTATACATAATTCATAACTTAAACCTCCCCCTCTAGTAAAACCTATCCCTTAGACGCACACGACAAAATGTGAACGTAATTATGTCAATGAGATACCCAGGGACAGGACAACACACACGACAAAATGTGGACGTAATTATGTCAATGAGATACCCAGGGAAGCAGGCTGTGAAAAGATATCACCCGCCATGAGATTTGAGGAATTTTGTGAATTTTGTTTTTAGGTTGGATTCGACAATAAAAATCACAATGAGCATGTTTCGTGATTTAATGTCTAGTGAAAGGCAACCTGGAAATGCATAACGACCGAAATTTCAGTTTGTGAGCATGAACTATTTAAAGACTCTGGTTTGACCGTTCGACAATTGCATCGCAAAATTCAACCATCAAAACGCTAAAGAAAATGTTGGAGATAATTAGATGTAGTATAGGCAATTGATCCTACAAGTTAGCTAATGAGCCTTCCAAGTGCCAAAACTTGGTATGAGGGAATACTTAAATGTCAAAAGTTAAAAAAGTATACTTAATGCCATTTTTCAAAACAAATTGATCATTTTAGTGCCAAATCGTCATATTCCTCCCGAAAATCCTACGTGGTAATTTTTTATTAATTTTTTTGCCTACGTGGCTCGTCAGAAATTGAGTTGGCGAAGATTCAGCCAAAATGGTGTCGTTTTGCACTGACGTGGATTTTAAAAATTATTAATTAAATAATATAAAATAATTAAAAATTTGATTAATTTAAAAAAAAAAAGGAGAGGAAGGGGATGCGGCGAGGGCTGTGCAGCCCTCACTGCTGCTACCGTCGCCGCCGCCCCACTGTCGCCTGGAAGAGCCGGTGACGGTGGGCGAGGGTCGCGACCCTCACCGCAAGTCGGCCAGGGTCGTCGGCCACTGGCCAGGGCCTGGCAAATCCAGCCGACCCTAGCCCACTGTCGCCGGCCCTTCCCAGTGATGGTGGGGCGACGGCGACGGCAGCGGCGCATAGCCCTCGCCAGATCCCCTTCCTCTCCTTTTTTTTTAAATAAAATTGATTTTTAAAAAAAATAGTTTGACTTGGCAATTTTTTTTTGTTAAAATTGCCACATAAATTTTTTATTTTGAAAAAAATGCTCCGTTAGCAAATGAAATCGCCGAAAATTGGACATTGGCACTTAACCGATCCCTTTTACTCCGATTTTGGCACTCAAATATATATTTTGTAATTTTTGGCACTTAAGTATATATTTTGTAACTTTTGACACTTTAGAGGTCCGTACGTCAAGCCATGTTTGTGTGGATGGAGAAGCCCACTAGAAGTTATAACAGGTAGTAAGCCTACTGTCTTAGGATGGCAATAGTTTAAAACTGCCTAGGTTTCTTACCCATAGCAAAAGCCTATAAATGAAGCACTCCAATAACCTCACCTAAGCTTCCATGCAAGACGACCTGGATCAGCAAATGTTGAACTCGGGCAGGTTGTACTCTGAAATCAGGAAAGGACTTTGATGAACGGGCCTAAATATGTGTTTACTGTTCTTGCTTGTTCGTATCAAATCGTCTCACTTGTAAACCCATACAAATATGGAGGCAACTTTTCCAAACTCCAAGTAGAAACTAATGCTTTCTCAAGATGCTGGAGGTCAAACTGTGATTTTATTACTTCATTGTACTCCTGTCCCAATATTTGTCTTTTTTTTACTTTGCACACTTTTCTCGTTTCTTTGGGTCTCTGCATGATCTTTGGGAATATTTCACCTTTAGTGAATCTTCTTGGAGTAATCCAAAAGAGCACGAAGAAACAGGACGTTTGTTTGAGTCAGGCTCAGAAACAGGACAAACAAATGTTAGAGAGTACCCAGAAATACAGAAGAAAATATACCCTTATTGTCCCAAGCCAAGTTCTAAAATCTTCTTGGAGTAATCCAAAAGGGCCATCCTCGTATCTGCCTATAAATCACACAACCATCCTAATCATGTTTCTGAAAGTCCAGCGGAACAGCAGGAACCCTATGCTTTACATGCACAGAGTGTTCTATCCTAGCCAAAAACAATTCCACCAATGTAAACTTGTGGTCAGATGGGTCATATAGGAACTTCACCATTTTCTCCCGAATTGCAATTAAGCAGCTTTTATCCAGTTGGTTATTGCGGGGTGGGTGTAAGCTGCAAGTCCTCGGGTCCCTCGAATTTGGAATATCCACACTTAAGTGCCATAGTAATCGGATTCAAACAAAATGCATCGAACGATATGCTCATTGAATTCCCAAGAAGCACCCGACCACCTTCGCCGGATCATGATAAATGTCTGCAACGTAATTTTTTGGGCATATTTCTCTTGAACTGCCACTGAAAAGGATAGACGATGTCAGATGTAACAGGAGTTAACGGTATTCTACTTCTCTCATCCCTCAGAACTCTCGATGCAAGTTGGACTATCCAAGTCTTCCCTTACTCGGGCATGAAGGACAAAATCTTCCGACTGAATATCTAAACCCAAAGCAATATCTTCCGAAGTCAAAGCTTGTAAAAAATTCAGGAGCCATTATTTTAAATCTTATATATCTTGTGCTCGGCTACATATTTCAGCATCTTTTTAGTAGTGGAACAGTAGCCAAAACTGAACCTTTTGTACTACTCCTTTCGATTATTTAGAAGAAAATTATATGCACAGAAGCATTACAAAAAATATTTGCCAATGTCCGTCCTTAGAAAGGTTCCTTCCGCCGAAAAATACATTTCGGATGTCTCGTCCAAATGAAAGCGATCATAGGCATCAGAGGAGTCATCATTTCCACATGCTGAACAACCTCTACTGCCACATTCTCATCATCAAGTTCTTGGTGATGTACTATGTCCCTACTCCACAACTTGGCCTGATCCTGCCATATGGCGGAAAACAGAGCAAAAATTATAGTTCTGAACCAAAGGATACCAAAAGAAAACCTCAGCACGTCTTTTTGATGCAGTACCGAGCACAACCATATGATGTTGCTTTATCAAATGAGTTTATTTACTCGTTTTGAGAGCAAATCAGAAAATGCAATGATCTTTTTTGTAATGATCATCAAGAATAACCATGAATACATCTGTGGAGTTACTGAAAAAACATAATTGGACAATGAAAAACATTGGAAAAGATGCTTCGAGCATCTAACAGCGCCCATTTACATGTAAGCTCAGTAACGTGGGCTCGAGTAATGTTAGAATATATAAATAATAAACCACGCCGTCATCTAATAACTTAAGCTTTTAGAACAGTCGGCAGTGATCCCACAAAATCTTACATGGTATCAGAGCTGGAGGTCCTGAGTTCAAATCTTACCAGGACCAGATTAAGCGTGAGAGGGAGTGTTAGAATATATAAATAATAAACCACGCCGTCATCTAATAACTTAAGCTTTTAAAACAGTCGGCAGTGGTCCTACAAAATCTTACAAGTAAAGATGAAAATCGAAAGCCTAAGTTAAGTACGAAAATGAAGGCGTCCAAGTAGAGCAGATCTTTTCATTGGTCGTAATACTGCACGCATATCGTGAGTTGGTACAGAACCACTCCCACAGCACCGGTAGGAACAAGAAAAATTGAATGTAGTAATCACCAAGCCCGAAAATGGCATAAAAAGATACCGTGAAATTTTAGTCAAAAGTGAGATTTTCCAATTGGTAAAGCGATCCTGGCAATACATCTCCAATAGGCAATCCTCAATTTCAAGTGTATGGTGAGTGAAAAGTGACACGTATCCTGCATGATATATCCCAGAGTGATCCCGAATCACTCTGAATTACACCTATAATTATTCATTTCGTGTTAAACATTTTATGATCTTTACTTAATGTATAACCATCTAATTAGACGCACGTGCGTAGTGCTTGCCTTTGCTCCAATAATTGATAGAGGAAAAAATTTTACTTTTTCCAGTATACTTATTTCACATTTTACGTAAAAAGATATTTTAGAATCAGAAATATTGTGGCATGATATTCTGATTAACATAACTTTAGCATGAAACATTTTCGGGAGTCCCAATCCTTTCGTTTTTTCATTGCCCTCCTCTTCCTCCGTCTCTTTTCATTGATAATATTACTGACCTTAATGCCCATCTTGTAGTTTTGACAACCGTCCCGATGGTGATGTTTTGCGGCTGTAGCGGATCCACCCATGTTTCAATAACTTGACGATATCTTCGATTCACTAAGACACAATCATGGGGTTGTTCTGCATTGCCTTCTGGCGAGAGCTTCAAATTGTTATTTCGATCGTTGTCTGTTGTCAGAACGCGGATTTTGTCTCTACTATTGTCTAGCTGAGTATCCTACGTCACATGGTTTCTCCAAATCACAAGCTTTTCTGTTTACCGAGTGCTTCATGCCACTTGCTCTACAACCTGTCCGACAGAATGCCCGACTCGATCGTAGATGCTTAGTTGCTGTTGCGTTCTGTTTACAAATGTTTTGATGTCCAAATTGAAGTTGCATTGGTTGCGTCTTACTGTGTTTCCTTTATATGGATGGTTGAGAGGCGAACAAATTTGTGCGCACAGACATACTGTGTTGCTTGCTACTTATGTGTGCTTGAATATGTCAAATGCTGGTCATGTCCATTTGTTATTCGCTGTCCATGTCTGTGTTTGCTGGGTCAACTGAATGTATACATGGTATTACTCACCTAAGCTGCGGGACATGAAGAGTGCTGGTTCGGATGACATATGTAGGATGTTATATATGTAGTCCTCGAGGTGCATAAACATGTATATAGGGATATTGATTTCTCATCAAATTGTCATTGCTTCATGCCTTGAAAATAATGAGTGTGTTTGCTGGCCGCTTTCGTTCATATGTGGAACGTGAGGATTTTGATCTCATTTCAATGGTGTTTTAGTCATGTGAACGTATAGAGAGATGCTGCATCAATGCAACATTCGCTTTCCATCAAATTGAGGCATTTCAAAGCTTGAAACACAAAAAAAAATGATAGTATTCCATATTTCCCAGATTTGAGTCAAGCAAAGTTGGTAGTGATTTGGTGTTTCTTATGCGTTACTTCGACCTCCTCAGCATGTATATCCACCCATGTAAGAAAGACGCTCTGGATTCACATTGATTTCATGTTGGAATATCACATTCTTATGCTCGAAGCGTGCTTGAGATGTCCTAGAGCTTGCTGTGTGTATTTATTTGTGCAGTGAATGAGGAATTTTGAGCTCATTTATATGATAAACTTGTATTTGTGATTGGCGGGGTCTTCGTTCTGTTGAAGTAGCTGCTGGCGCTTTTTGCTGGGTCTCCTGTGTGTTGCTGTCGACTATTTCTCATATTGGATAAAGAGTGCGTAGATGAAAGTTGCTCTCCTTGAGGTATAGAAGTGAGAATTTTGAGCTATATTTTTCACTGCATCATGTCGATATCTTGTCAGCTTGCCATTCATGCTTTGAGATTATCACCCCTCTGTTTTATGGGTGGAGAGTTGATCGTTAATCCTCAAAAAATTAAAAAAGGAATCAAAGGTAAAAAATGAAAATACAAAATGTAAAGAATGGTAATCGCAATTAGGTAGTTGCATCTTAGGAATAGTTTTAATTTGACCCCATTTAGTTTAAGATTGCATTTAGGGAGTAATCTCGGCATATGTTTTACTTTTAGGCTCCAATTTTGTACTATAAAAGGTTTAAAACAACCACCCATAAAAATGACATCATTGCTAACCGTAGCGTGACTGTAAAATCTATTTCCCAAGAGCTCCCCTAAAACGTGTCCATCCTTCACGTAGCTGGAATGGAGCGGCTAAAAAGTTTGGATATGTTGTGTGTAAATATCAAAGACAAAGCCAGGACGTAAGTAAACATTTGGGGTGTCATTGACGCCCAAACCAAACTGAAAATTTCTGGTATGTTCGGTTTGGTTTTCATTCTTGTTCTTGCGGTAAGCAAAACAACGGGTACCTTGATGGTTTGGCCGGAACCGCATTAAAGAAACCTTAAAACAACTAAATAGCTTCGAGACCGTCACTAATTGTAACGAAGAAAGCAGAGGAACGTTAATCTGAAAGCTTGGAACATGTACAAGTGGAGCTCAAATGGCATCCTCAAGTTCACCAAAGTCTCCAACCTCAAATGTATTGATCTCTCCACCTCTGATGTTCACCAATCCGTTGCTCTATTCAAGCAGGTCCTCCTCAATCACTCTTCTTCTTCTTTTGATTTTTTGCTTTATGAGTTCGAAATTCTGCATGAGGCACTTGCAGACACCGATTTCAATCTCGCGATTGATTCCGAGTTCGATATTGTTTTGCGTGCTTATAGCCATGCTTGGATTGCAGGTTCTTTTATGTGACAAACCACAGAATCAGCTGTGAGTTCATGGATCACTTTTCGAGCAGAGCGAGCAGTTTTTGGATTTGCTGATGAGAGCTGTTGAATTGCGACCAATCTCAGAAAAAGGAGACAATCGATGGTCAGTACTTGATCAGCGGCTTTTTGGCTCTGTTCATGAGGGATTGTTCTGTTGTACAAGAGGCTTGGGAAGGAGCAGGGGAGGCTGTTGAAGAAGGTTCAGGCCCCATGGTCGATGGAAGCACGATATCATCGATGAGAAGCATCGAGGCTAGACTTCCCTGAGAGTGAGTCAAAAGGGCTGAAATTCGTCATTGAAATCTTTGAAAAGAAAGGAAACTTAAATTTGAACCAGATTGAAGTATGTTTTCGGTTCAAGTCAGATGCGATTCAGGTTGCAGTGAATGCATTACCCAAATGTTTCAGTTCGGGTATCCCAAAAATCCAAACCGAACCGTTAAGACAGCCCGAAACAGAAGTCACCTGCTTTGATATCGAAGGGCTTTTCATTTAGAGATGCTAAGTGACATGCAGATTGCTTGGAAACAGCAACCTGCAGATGTAAAAAGAAATCTAGCTCTGAATACTAAACATCTGTTCCGTGTCTTCATTAAAACTGGACTAAATAACATATCCCAGAGGCACAATGATGCATAAGACAATCAATTGCTTACGGCATAAACGATTAATCACTACGCTCAATCTTATTTTGGAACTAGAGACATCGCCATCCATTGCAGGGATTTATAAATATCAAAAGTGAAAGAGAGGTCAAGGCAAAGTGAGTACTTTTTCATGTAGCATGCATATGAAGTACCTATTCTATCAATTAACGACAATCTCAATATGTTTCGAATAATCATAAGACTGGAAGACTCCAATGAAGTTGGGTAGCAATCTGACAGGCGCAGCACCTCCAGGCTTTGAAAGGCAAAAACATGTAAATACGGCATCATTCAAAATGTTCAAGAACTCTCCTTCAATGGCCCCGAAGAAATAGACGAAGGAGAAAAGGCTTCATAATTTGGAATTTCTTGTCAAAGACGTCGGCTGCACCTTGCAAGAATTCCTCCTCAGCAAACTCGCTTTTAACCCTGAAGCACAAACGCCACCGACGCTGATCATTCCAGATAATTTCCATAATGAAATGATGATATTTACGGTGAATAACTACAAGAGAAGGTCCGAATTTAGAGGCTGAATTCCTAGGGCGTAGCCTGAGTAAAATTACCATGAATGCCGAAAGGGGAGGAAAAAAACCCTTACTCTAGCTGTTCTGTTTTCACTAACTTAGATTCCAAGCAAGACAACCTACAATGCTTATTGGTGCCAATCTTATTTTGAGACCAAGGCAACAATCAAACATATGCTTGACAGAGAACTCGATAATTTTGACTACATTAAACAAGGAGAATAAGATGACAGCGAGATTCAATGATTAGTTTGATGGAACAACGGCCTTCCTCGGTACCCTCATTAGAGAAAGAGCACTGAAAAAGTAGATGAGAGCGAGATTCAATGCTTGAAATACAGAACAAGGGGAGAGATCTTGTTCTCCCAATGGATTGAACTGTTAATCCTCTCAAAAGTAGGATGTTTATCATGTATTACTAACCAAAAATTAAAGCCAAATCTTGGCACATTAGGGGAGAAGCACACAAGTCTCTGCCAGTCAACATCAGCATCCTTTTTTCTGACAATTTCCCAAGCAACCAGAGAGTGAAGGAAACCGAGTGAAGGCAACCAGTTGAAGAAGCTCTGCATACGACGTTCTCTGCAGCTGAGGAATTAGGAAAATTTACACCACAAACAGCAGCTTGGATGGAAACCAACTCTCTAGACCAAGCAGCGGGCCACTTCCAATGAGAGTTACAAATTACAGACACTTTGGCCTGCAGAGGAAGAGAAGATTCATAAGTTATTCTCATTGAGAAAATGATTCTGGCAAGATCCCAGCATGGTGTAACAAATCATACCAGAGAGAAATGTTATCTCCATTACCCACTATTTCTATAATGCAGGTTTTCAGAATACACCAGACTTTTAATAACTTCTTCCAAGCATAAGTAGCATCTTCTTTACAGTCAAGATGATAGCTACGTAGAGACCAAGCCTCATCATTCCACAGACACCTTAAAATACAATAAGATTTCACAAATCCAGTCTTCAAATGCCAAGACCTCCAAACTGCATAGGATGTCCCCATCTAACTTTTGCTCCCTCATTACCATCAGGATCTCCCTTCCAAAGGAAAGCTCTACACTTTTGCTCAACCATTTCAAAAACTTTCTTGGGCAACAAAAAGAGTTGACACTAATAGTTAACCAGACTATAAATAACAGATTTAACAAGCTATGATGGGTGGCTTTTAACTTTCCAAGCTTTAAATATTGTTGTAACTCAATGATTTTATGAGAGGCCAATAATCCTTCAGAAAGTCTTCCAGACAATCCACAACTACTACAAGAAAGAACCAAACAAGTGCAGAGGGTTGGGTGATTGGTCATGCTGTTTGATTTGATTGCCGCATCCTAGACAACTGCATCTTAAAAGCTTAAGCTGTTAGGAAACGAGCCAAACAATGTATACGTAATATTGTGTATAACTTGATCCCTTACACATGCACAACAGAATGCGGACCTAATCATGTCAATGAGATAACCAGCAAAATGATAACAAAGAACATAACAGATGAGAAACTTTAAACCGATGACATGTGCTTTGATACAATGCTAGAAATGAACAAGTGGAATGTGGACAATTTGCTGGAAATTTAACGAAAAAGAATGCAGACAATATGCTAATCCTTCAGAAGAAATTCCTTCTAGATTCTGATTATACCCCAGGATCATCACGCGCCTCTCAAAGAGCCAGTCCAGAGAAATTGCAGAAACAAATCTACTTACCCTTTAAACTTTGACAACCAGCGACTCCAGAGTCCAGGGCTACGCATCTTTGATTCCATGAAGCAGAACATGAATAGTTATAAAAATGAACAATGGGTCAGGCTTTCATTGAGTGCTATCTGGGATGCGAAATGCCTTCATTTGTTTATACTCAAACCGGCTAAACCATTCCTTAATCTTGGATGCTCAGTAAAATGCTAGAATGGAAGGATTGAGGCACAATAAATCTGTCCCCCATAGATTTCAATGTGCATCACGGGATGCTCAGAAATGAGAAGATTGCACATGTGGGAATACGTACTTTGTATCGGTGAATGCAGACACAAGGTTAATACCAAGTTGCTTCCACTTCTGGTGAATGCTGCACAAGTAATTTTCGCATATCAGAATCAGAGATATAAGGGAAATTAGTCAGTACATTCCACAACTATGGAGTTTTCAGACTAAAACAGGAAAGAAGATTTAGAGCACCTAACGGCCATTAACATGACATGAACTTGCTCTATCCATCAGAAGTTCTGAGCTATGCTTTTTCAAGGGGATGCAACTTTCATACATTTACAAACTTGTCTTTGCTATTAACTTATCATATAAATTATGTCCAAACTGTAGATTCATCTAGTGGATTGAACAGCAGGGCAAAACAGACCCTTATTGGTCAGGGAAAAAGAACATATATACATGCCTCTATCCCCGTGAGTAATTTGAGAACCAACTAATCACTGAAAAGTTTCCATAGAAGTCAAGATCTTAAGAACAGAGCCTGCAGTGGCATGTCCCTTCGTCTCTACATTGAGGAGCAATCTCACATCCAGGGTCCCCTTCAGTATCTTCTCCTCCTAGACTTAATGCCAGTGAGGCGATGGTTAAGGAAGGGTCTATAGACCTTTCTATAGGTCACTGGGTCGTACCAACAAACTTCACCAATGGAATTCCAATGCAACCTGAAAGGCAAGCAAGATTTAGAGAACCTTGGGGAATGAGACAGAGCACAGTGATGATAAAAGAATTGGATGAATGCAGAAAACTGTTAGAATGCAAAAATAGGCTGAGAATCCAAATTCAAATGCAACAGTTCATTAATAACATCCCAGATATTTGTTTCATTTTTGCTGGATTGAAGAAATCATGCGAAGCATTTCAATGGATAGGGGAACCGATGCCAAATCTGAGAAGAGAAGTGATGACAGGTAGAAGAGTAGAGTATGAAGAGTAGTAAATGGCAAGATCAATACCTGATTTTAATGAAATCTTCATGAGATGGAGACGGTGATGGAGGTGACGACAACAGAGTGGAGAGGTGAAGCATAGGTGATTAAGGTGCAGACAACAAAGAGGAAGGAGATGATGATGGAAGGGGCATTTTTCACACCCCCTAGATTTGCCCAATTGCTATCTGCAAAAATTAAAACACACTTTTTTTAGTAATATAACATTTTTAATGAGATTTATGAATTACAGCAGATACTTTGGCCAAGGGAAGGAGAAGATTCATAAGTTATTATCCTTGAGAAACAATTCTGGCAAGATCCCAGTATGGTGTCACAAATCATACCAAGAAAAATATTATCTCCATCACTGACTATATATCTAATTTAGGGTTTCAAAATATACCTGACTTTTAATAACTTCTTCCAAGCATGAGTAGCATCTGGATTACAGTCAGGATAATAGCCATAAAACTAGGAAAAACATAGAGACAGCACCTCAACAAAATACTCCACAGACACTTTAAAATACAAGCAAGATTTCACAAATCCAGTCTTTGAATGCCAAGGCCTCGAAACTTCTTAGGAGGACAGACAATGTTCCATCTGATTTTTGCTCCCTCTTTAGCATAAGGATCTCCCTTCCAAAGAAAAGCTCTACACTTTGGCCAACCATTTCAAAATCTTTCTTGGGCAACAAAAAGAGTTGATACTGATACTTAACCACACTATGAATAACAGATTTAATAAGCTGAATTTCACTAGCATATGAGCAGCTTTTAACTGTCCAAGCTCTAAATCTTGTTAAAACTCGATTTTTTTGAGAAGCTTATAATCTCTGTTTGAAAGTCTTCCACAATTACTAGAAGAAAAAACCAAATAAGAACATAGGTTGACTGGTCTGTCATGATAACCAAGTAAATGATAATACACAACATAACATTCCAAAAAATTTTAAATCACTGACGTGTTTTGATAAAATGCTGGAAATGAACAAGTAGAATGTGGACAATTTGTTGGAAATTTCACAAAACAAGTAGAATGCGGACAATATGCTATATCATTAAGAAGAAATTCTTCTTAGATTCTGATTATAACCCATGATCATTACCCACCTTTTAAACAGTCAGTCAAAAGAAATAGCAGAGACAAATCTACTCACCCTTTAAACTTTGCCAACCAGCGGCTCCAGAGTCCAGGGCTAATCTTGGATGGCGAGTAAAATGCTGGAATGGAAAGATTGAGGTGCAGTAAATCTGTTTGCCCCATAGATTTCGATGTGCGTTGCAATATGCTCTGAATGAGAAGATTGTGTGTGCGGGAATAAGTACTTTGTACCAGTAAATGCAGACATAAAGTTAATCCCGAGTTCCTTCCACTTCTGGGGAATGCTGCAAAAGTAATTTCTGCATATCAGAATCATAGATACAAGAGAAATTAGGCACGTACATCCCACAACTTAGTAAATGTGTTCAAATGGAATTTCCAGACTAAAACACGTAGGAGGATTTAAAGCACCTAACTGCTGATAAGATGACATGAACTTGCTCTATCCGTTTGAAATTCAGAGCTACGCTTTTTCAAATGTGATGCGACTTTCAAACATTTTCCAAACTTGCATTTTCTATTTATTTTTATGATCTTGAGATTCATCTAGCAGATTGAAACATCAGGGGAAGAACAGATACTAGTTAAACAGGAGAAGAGAACATGTATACGTACCTCTATTTCCACGTGAGTCATTTAAAAACAACAGAGCCTGCAGTGGCATCTCCACAACGAGGAGCAATCTCACATCCAGCATTTTCTCCTCCTAGACTTAGTAGCAATGTCACATCCAGGGCAAACGTCACCAAGGGGAATTCCCAATGTAATCTGAAAGTCGAGCAAGATTGAGAGAATCATGGAGAATGAGACGGAGCATAGGAAGAACCAAAAAAAAAAAAAAAACAGAACAAGCTGAGAAATCCAGTTTTGGCTGGATCGATGAAATCGTGGGAATGCAGTTCAAAGAAAAGGGG
>MU089572.1:38692-55776 GCA_014858505.1 Corymbia citriodora subsp. variegata | reverse complement strand
GGGGGGGGGGGGGGGGGGTGATGCCAAATTTGAGAAAAGTGACTACGCGAGTGTGAAGAGTAGTAATGGGAAAGATCAAAGATACCTGTTTTTGTTTTGATTGGAAATATATATATTCATGAGATGGAGAGGGAGGTGAGGACGACGACGACGGAGTGGAGTAAAGAGGCGAAGCAGCAGCAGCAAAGAGAGGTAGGCGGTGATTATTGAGGTGCCCACGGCAACAAAACGAGGGAAGGAAAGCAGATGATGAAAGAGGAAAGAATAGGATAGGCTCAGATTTTACACCTCCTTAATACGAATACGAACCCCCCTCCCTTTCTCTCTTAAGTAATTGAGCCACCACCGCTCAATGAAACGTATGGGATTTGGCGGATGAGGGGCCAATAGCAGCCGGTCCCTTTCTTGCATCTCTCCTCCACTATGCCACATCCTTCCATAGAGAGCCATTCAAGGGAGGGAGGGAGGCCATCCTTGGGCAACTCCCTCAGCTTCGGCCAATTAGAGAAACTTAAGGTCTGAAGAGAGGGGGGAAGATTGCTGGACAGTCTTTCCACTTTCTCCATATCATGGATAGAGAGATAGAGCAGAGAGGAAGGGAGCGGAAGCACAAGATCCTCCTCCTCTCCCGCTCCTCCCACCCTGCCGATGATTGTGAGCTCTTCAAGGGAGGTAAGAGGGGTAAGCCACTCCCTCACCGGCTGCTTCATATTCTTGCATCCAATTACCAGAAGTCTCTGGAGCTGGGGCGGCAATCCTCCGTCGGGGAAGCACGTGATACTCTCACACTCACTAATTATCAAATGTCGAAGATACATAAGTCGATGCAACTGATTAGGTAACGATTTTATTTTTGGACAATCCTCAAGAAAAAACTTCGAGATGCCGAGAGGAAGAGGAGGGAAGCACTCCAGCTCCAGAGCAGAACAATTGCCTAATTCCAAGTAAATGAGCTGAGACAGCGTGTGCAAGCCCTGAGGCAAGCTTCTCAAATTCTCGCAATTGCTAATTTCAATCTCCTGAAGAGAGTGAAGAGGGTCTACATTTATCTCTGCGAGTGACTCCACTCCCCTACACCCGGCAATTACGAGTCTCTTGAGGGTTGCAGGTAAAAATCTATCCTCGCTAAATGGAGAGCCTGGCAGAGAATTGCATTCGGAGATTATTAACTTTTGCAAATAGGTCATGTCACTGTGGGTACTACTGCTGGCGCTGTTGCTTGGTTCATCCGGATGAATGCCTAATCCTCTAGGTAAACATTGCAACATCTCGCAGCCCTCAATATCTAATGATATCAGAGATGTCAATATACCTCTTATAGGGAAGGACTTGAGTTTTGGACAATTATTGACCTGCAAGTTTTTAAGAGAGGAGAGGGTGTGCATCTTGCTTGGGAGCTTCTCCAAACTGACGCAATTTTCCAATCGAATAGTCTCAAGGTTGTTGGGCAACTCAAAATCTCCTTCTCCAGCCACAAAATATATGAATTTTGGACAATTCCAAACCACCAAGCTCTTCAAACAAGCCAGATTCCGAATTACATCTCTGTCTTGCGACCAATATATTAACTTCTTACACAGTCCGATCTCCAACTTTTCTAGCTTAACCAAGGAGCTTGTAAACCCATGATTTAGGCAAGTTAGTTCAGCAACATTTTGTATGACCAAAGCGGATAGAGATGCTAGGTTTACCAAATTCTCCAGCATCCTTGTGTTACAACCTCCAAAGGTCAATTCAATGAGAGATGGAAGGCTAGTGGTAGAGAGCGAGGCATCCATACATGGAGAAGAGTAGATTGTGAGCTTTATGAGGGAGCTCAATCGACTAGGCAATCTTCCCATCAACATAGGACAATCACAAATGACAAGATGCTTGAGACGAGGGAATGCAACTTCTATTTCTTCAGTGCCAACACAATGAGACCAGTCCTCCCACAATGACATGCTGTGGAATTCCAAAGTAATTAAAGATGGAAAAGGATTTTCAGCTCCATAAAATTCAAAACCTACCCTGCATATTGCATTTAGACTTGTGATGTACAGTTCTTTCAGTGAAGATAGTAGCCCGAGCGATGGTAATACTTTGACTCTCTGACACCCACGTAAACATAAATACACTATGTTAACATACAAGGGACTTCCTAACCATGATGGGAATTCTAGGCCACCATAATAGGATATTGTGAGATTTTCAAGGTTTTGGTGAGGACGAAGAAAGTTAAGGACCTCTCCTTCAAGCTTTTCATTTCGGAAATTTTCAAAGTCTTCACTCCATTGCATGGCCAACTGGCATATTCCCTCCTTCATGAGTAAAGTGGCATCTTTGGCTTCTCTAGCTTCTTGAACCTTATGCAAATTAGAGATGCGCAATTCCTCTCGAAGATTCTTTAGGTTTTTTAAGTCGTTCAACCTTGACCCATTTTCTATTCCAACAACAAACTTGGACAAGATTTCAAGGCCCAACAAATTACCTATATTCAGTGGCATTGCTCTTAGGTTCCGAGTGTTGGTAATGTCAAGAAATCTTAGATTGATAAGTTTTTCCATACCTTCAGGTAATTCAATAAGCATGTGACAGTCTTGCAACATCAAAGCTTCAAGGTTGTGCAATGCAACAATTGACATTGGAAGCTTTTTTATATAAGTATGTGATAGATCAAGGTGCCTTAGGTGCCTCATATTGCCAATGCAATCTGGTACCTCGCTAATGTGATGGCCCCTCAATGAAAGCACCCTCAAATACTTCAATCTCGACAATAAGTCACATAGCACTTCTTGGGACATGTAAGGAGAACAAAATTGCTTCTCTAACGATATGAAGCTCCTAAGTCTCGGCATTCGATGATATATCTTGAGTCTTTTTGGCACAATACGATTGCTGTGAAGGAATGAGGCGTGACGAACTAAAGATGCATTATTGTGATTGTCCACAAACTCAAATTCCCCTGAGCTATAATGGGATGCACCTGCAACTAGCTTTGCCAGGTCATTCACAAGATCATGCATCAAGAATCGTGATCCATTGTTACTTGACTTTTGAAATAACGATCTATTTACCAGCTCATTGAAATAATTCAAACCTGTATTCCATTGATTCTTTGCTTCTTTTCCCTCCACTAAGCCCTCTGCAATCCACCAATGAATCAACTTGTCTCATTGGATTTCATAGTCCTTGGGAAATATAGCACAGTAAGCAAAACATCTCCTCAAATTGGAAGGGAGATGGAGGTAGCTAAGTTTCAAAGCCGGAAGGATGTCATTTTCCGGTAGATCCCAAATCTTGCTATTCAATATAGCTTTCCATTCACGGGGACTAACTCTAGTGCGTAGTAGCCCGGCCAATGTCTTCACAGCTAACGGCAACCCTTTGCATTTTTCCACTATTTTGAGGCCTAATGCTTCAAGAAAACGGTGATGATCAAAATTTTTGACTCCAAGAGCATGAAATGCAAACATACTCACGCAAGCATCTTGTGACAACTCTTCAAGAGTATAGGGTTGAGCACCGGCTATTTGAGCAACGCGGAAATTACGGGTTGTGATGATGATTTTGCTTCCCTTCGCTCCCGAATGAAAAGGCTTCAAGAGGGTGGTCCAGTTATTATAATTCTCGTTCCAAACATCATCCAAAACAACAAGAAACCTTTTCCCCAAAAGGTTTTGTTTGAGCTCATCCTGAAGCAAACCCAAGTCCTCATCTTTATAAGATGAAGTGCAGTTGATTTTCTGAAAAATACCCTTTGTAATAGCAATCACGTCGAAAACATCGGAAACACAAGCCCATGCTTTTGTATCGAAATAGCTGGTGACTTTGGCATCATTGAAGACTTGCTGAGCCAAAGCCGTCTTCCCAAGACCTGGCATCCCTACGATGGGAATCACTTTCATGTTTGCGCATATTCTATCGTCTTCTTCTCTGGTTAGTAATTCACAAATCTCCATTTTTTTATCGTCCCTACCAACAAAAAAATCCTCGGTTAAATGTGTAGTTGGAATTGGCTTATCCTGTAAGCGGTTTACTAATTGCTTCCCGTTATTCTCTCTTAGGCTCAAACTGTCTTTTCGAGTGATGATCTCCTGTAATTTGGCATCCATCTCTTCTATCTCGGATATCATTTTGTGGTCAAACATGAATTCTCTCGGGCTCAATCTAAAGCAACAACCGGTAAGAAGGGAACGCGCCTTGCTAGTGCTGGATTCTACCTTGGACTTGCTTTTAGTGGATTCTATGATGAACTCATCAAGCAAGTCTTCAATGTCGTAGGCCAAGTTTCTAAGATCTTCTAGCCACGACTTCACCCCGAGATGGTCGGTGAGTTGCTTGTCCTCTGCATCATCCAGCACCTCCTTGATACTCTCCAGCATCTTCTCCCATTTTTTCAACTGCGTATCGATTCCCTCGCGCCGCGCAAAGTTGAGAAGCTCGGGAGAGGCCAACCTATCAAACAACACCTGAAGAAAGGCGCCAAGAAAGAGCTCTGCGATGGGCATGGCTTGGCTCGTGAATGGCAAAGGACTAGACAAGAGTGCCTAGAAGGGTCGAAACAAAGTGTATAGAGCGGAGACGGAACAGAAGTTCTTTCGTCCAGGACAACAGCATCAAATGAGGGAACGAATCAAAAGACTTTTTAAGAACTAAAGTGCTCTTTCCTTCTCGGAAGAAGCCGCTATTGCATTTAATCGCGTCCCATTTGATTTAATTTCATTTCCGTGGACTCAATTCCTCGAAAGCAAGTTGGTCAGAAATGGGACCAAAGTTTGCGAATCATTAAAGCCACCAGAGGTTGAGAAGGTAAAGAAATGGGCCCTATCCAACCCCGAAACTTCTGCTTTATTATTGATCATCTGTTCTCTCTCACCACTCCCATCACGAGATTCCCAAATGCACCCATACGCCATCACCATACATCACATGGCTCATATGGCATCATGGTTTCATTGATGCAACCTCATGAACCCCATCCCGTTATCAAATAATGGAGCAGTCGTTACATAAACTTAATCTATGTAAATATATCATCATTAAACACTAATCATATGGGTCCCAACCACTATTCTACGTAACGCGAAAGCCCGATCCATTGGAAGCTACTAAAAAACACTCGATAACAAAAATATATTTAAATGATGACTAGAAAGAAAAAAATTTGTTACTTTCTCTTCAATTTTGTGATTGTCACCTAGACATGCTCTCTCAACAATACATAATCGGATTAGATTAGATGGAAAAAGAGCAGGTGGCTATAGGTCGAATTAGTTACGAACCTTCAAGCTTCAATTTGTTCCCCCCTGCCAAGCAATTATGATTATACTTGTAGCAAAGCTTCCTTGTATTTTTCTAGTCCACAAGGTCAACAAAAATTGCTTATTGTTTCGTCCTAGGAAGAAAGGAGCTACCTAGTTTCAATATGCCCACCAGCCATTCAAATAGGTGGAATTTAATATATACTCATTCATACCCTATTAAATGTTTACATTGGCGGAACAAAATAGCTGAATCCCTAGGTTTTACGCTATGGCATCACATCATAACAAATGATCAATGTGTGCACAAATCTTTATGGTCTCTATGCTTAGAAATCATCACGGCAAAGATTGCATTCTACTTTTTAGAACCCTAATAGAATAACAGCCCCAAAGGTCTCGACAGAAGGGTAAGAACAAGGAGACAGAATTGATTAACCGTGCAATTAGCTTAATGGTTAAATAATTGACACATAAAGGAGAATTGTGTGCCTATATTTTTGAAAATTTTCATACGACTAGATGCAAATAACTTGGTTATCAATTAGATATTTCAAGCAAGTTTTAATCCACTTCTTACCTAATCCTAAAAAATAGTATGGATACTCTATGAATTTAGAATCACCCAAGTAAGGTAGCTTTCTCGTTGTTAGGAGAAAATACATTTATGTTAGCAAAATATTTTTTTGTCTATGGAAAATTACTAAAAATAAGTAGAATGTGGCCTTTTCTGTGGAAAATTGGGAGCTGTTGATGTTTAATACCTGAATTTTCTTGTTAAGAGAAGCTTCTCAAATATCTGGTCATTGAAATCACATGGTAGCTTCCGGAGAACCTCCTGATTAGCTACACGCATTGCAAAACAGCCCTTTTCTCCACTATGATAAGTCTTTTTGGGGCGAAAAGAGAGAAGAAATTAGTCTAACATACAATCATTGATGATGTCGTGAGAATCGTAGTTCAAGTATACACGTGTTACATTTTTCCATTTGAAAATTTTTGACACAAAAATGAATGTCGTACAATAGTTATGACTATGATATCATTTTTATTCCAAATTGTTTGGGCGAACTTTGACAAACTTAGGATCATTCTTATCTTTTTACGTCTCACATGTCCATCCGTTATTTTATACATATACGAATAAGGTCCACAATGCATCTCAAGTCCTCCGAGGACAATAATGTTTGCTTCTTGCTTTTCTTTTACACTAATGTCATGAATCATTTGCAATTAGAAAACTTAGTGCATTTCACACGGACTTTTGACGTCTGATTCGACGGACTTTTGTGAACTTAGGCACCAAGGAAGAGCTCTGCGATGGTCATGGCTTGGTTCGTGAGCATCAGAGGATTGAACAAGTGCCAAGATGGTTTGAAGGGAAGTGTTCTGAGACGAGAGGAAACAAAAATTCTTACGCCCAGGACAGTAGCATCAAATGATGGTGTGAACCAGAGACTTTTTACGCATTTAAGTACTCTAATTGGACCGAGATGGCTTTTGTCTTAGCGTGCGTCTCTTCAATCCACGTACACTTAAAAATGGACTTCGAGGCAACTGTCCGTATAATTTGATGGAGCCAGTGATAATTGTTGCATCAACCTAATATGCAAGGATCCAAATTTGAATTATTGAAAAAGGTTGGCCTCACATGGATTTTCCTAATGTAACTATCTAAATTCAATCAATTATGTCTACTAGATTAACTAAATAATTGCTCGTGTCCAATATATCGTGATACAGGTTAGCGTAAATTTGTCAAATGGTTCATTAGCAAGCGGGCATCTTAAGCCTCATTTATTTATTTATTGGTCAACAAGTCGTATTTAGTTTAAAAAATCAATTTCTAAGCATTGGTTTCACAGAGTATAAGAACAAAATGCACTGAAAGCTTCAAAAAATTACCATAGTTGATTACTTAACAGTGTCTAATGAGACCCCATAACAAAATCTTTTTTAAATAATAATAATACTAATAATTAAGAAAAGGACACATTGAACAATAATAATGAAAGCGGAAATTTCGAGGATGGGTTGGAGACGGGGCCACCGAGCCTTGGTGGCTTTAATTTAATGATGTCAAGACTTGGTCCCACGTCCAACCAGCTTTGCTTCCGAGAAATTGAGGCAACAGAAATGAAATTAAAATTCAATCGAGACGAGATGAAATGCGCCGACGGCTTCTTCCGAGAAAGAAAGAGCGAGAAAACCACAGGAGAAAGCCGACCAACATAAAAGCAGAGAGACAGAGAGTGACGAAAAAGAACGACAGATAACTGAAGAAGAAGAAGAAGAGAAGGGGGAAGAAATAGAATGGTTGGGCTGAGGATTGGAAAGGACGAAATTATCCAAATTAAGGGTCCCATTCCTCATCATCTCTATCTCCACCAAGTTTACGTGCCTCAAGTTGTCCGCCTCTATTTTGTTTATTTATTTCCTACTGCTAATAATGGCGGATAAGGAGCAGGTTTAGGGCTAGTACCTAATCCGCGTCGTGTGTCCATTAGCAGTGGAGGAAAAAATTGAGATTTTAAGACACTGGTGGTGTCGACAATCCTCACAAGACGGAGCTTGCCTGTGGCTGTTGCTGGCTGGTAGTGACGGAGGAACAGATGTTGGCATGTGATGAAGAAGAAAAAGGAAAAAACTAAAACTAACAATAAAAAAAATCATAAAAGAAAAAAAAGTAATTTAAAAATAAAATTAGTTAAAAAAATCAAATTTAAGAAATTAAAAAATTCGAAATTTTTTGGTGAGATAAAAGCATGAAATTGAAATCATTTTCCAGTAAGGTCCAAATATGTTTTCCATCATATATTATCAAATAAAGAAAAATTAATCATTTTCATGAAAAATGCTTTTTTGAAAATTTATTTTCCTTTATTACTAAATTAATTTCAATTCCATTACCTCAATTTCTCGGATGCAGGCTTGGTCGGACGTGGGACCAAGTCCCAGCATCATTAGAGCCACTAAGGTCTCGGTGGCCTCATCTCCAACCCAACCCCGAAACTTTTGCTTTCATTATTGTTGTTATTGTCCAGTCTGTCCTCTCTCAGCATTCACACCACATGATTCCCAAATGAACCCATCCACCATCATCATGGATCATGCAGATCATATTGCATCATGGTTTCACTATTTCAGCCTCGTGAACCCCATCCCATTACGAAATAAAGGACAGTTGTTACATAAACTTAACGTATGTAAATCGTATCATCATTAATCACTGATCATATGGGTCCCAACCATAACACAAGAGCCCAATGCATCGAAAGCTGTAAAATTTTCATAGTTGATATTACTCAACAAGTGACCAAAACACTTAACAGCAAAATCATTTTTAAATTATAACTAGAAAGACAAAAAAAACGTTACTTTCTCTTTAATTTTGTCGTTTTCACCTAGATATGCTCTCTCAAGAATACATAATCAGATTATATTAATTTCCACCAATTTCAAGGGATGGTGGGTATATTGAAATTAGGTTGCTCCTCTCTTCCTGGGACAAAACAATAAGAATTTTTTTTTTTGACCCCATGGACCAAATTAAAATGAGGAAGCTTTGCTATGGATATAATCATCTGGCTTGGCAAAAAGGGAAAAAACAAATTGAAGGTTGAAGCTTTGCAATTTAATTTGATATATAATCATTCATACCCTATTATTATGGTGTGCATAATCTATAGGGTTCCTTTTGAAATGCACTCCTATCCTAGAGAATGTGCATTCTCTCTAAGGCGAAGTGCCCCACTCTTCATAATAAGCTGTGTTCTTTTTTTAATGATAAAAGGGCATGCGTTTTGCTATCATTCGAGTCCAGAGCACACTCCTTAAAGGTCAGGCACATGATTCTTAGGTATTTGAAACAGGGCATCTAGTGATTGTTTGTGTGCACAGACCTTGGAAAAAGTCAACAGAAGATTAGTAGTTGCTTCATGTTTAAAATTACGTTGAAGTTTCCTCCTCAATGCTTAGAAAAGATCTCGGGAAAGATTGTCTTCTACTTTTCTAGACACCTAACGAAACAACAGCCCCAAAGGCCACATCAAAAAACTTTGAAGTTTCCTAGTCTTCATCGCCACGATTACGTTGAAGTAATCGTTTTTTCCTCGGATGGTGACAAATTCATGAATAGTCTAATGCTCATTCATGGGCGAGGCCGTAAGCATTGTATACTCCACCACATGTCCATAGAGGACAAGACGATAATGTTTCCCCTTTTGCTGTTTTTCAAAGTAACAAGGCGCGTTTCACACGGTAATGTGATGTTTGATCAAGTGATACTCCACCTCATGTCCATAGAGGACAGGACGATAATGTCTTTCCCTTTTGCTGTTTTTTCCAAATTAACAAGGTGCATTTCACATGGCAATGTGACCTTTGATCCAACGCAAAAAATAAGAGTAATGGTATAACCTACACAATTTTTTGCGAAACAATCACTAAATCTCATAGGAATTTCTCTGCTTTGAGGAGTTGTTTCCCGGTCTTGTTTGTCGTGCTGATTCGGGCGTCCAGGATGACGCGGCTGCCAAAGGAATTTCTCGATCGCTTTTCCTCTTCCTGCCACCATCAGATGATTTTCTTGGATGATTCGACTTCTTTTTCTGCGTAACGTTTTGGTCGGCCAAGCTTATTAAAGCGATGACCTCGAAGCTCCCAACGAACATCCCCAAGTCGGAGCGTTTGACCCTTTTCTCCGGCAACCTCCTCGCAAAAAGGACCTGGAGCTCCCAAACATCATCAATGGAAGTGACTGCAGAGTCAGCCATTGATGCTCTGCGCTGCCCTCTCGCGCCTTGTCCTTGGATGATTCACCCGTGTGAGCCTCAACTCATCTAAAACCTTGAAACGAAGAAGATTGTAACACAGCTTAATTCGCAAGATTTAACTGGAATTATAATTTGAGGTTTAATAAAACAAACTGGTAATACCGATTCACTCTAGAGAGAGAGTCTCTGGCCTGACAACTCCACTCATGGAGCTGGAATCTGAAATTCCGGCTCCTCACAATCCATCTCAAATTATGGTTTCTCATCACGTTGAACAGCCATTCAGTTCGGCATCATTCATGTGTTTGGAATCCGAATGGTGATGATGTGGATGATGCTGCATTGTGCTGATCTCGTCGGGATGCTTGATAGAGTAAGTTGTTTGCGTGAAATTTGGATAGATTCCTCATCGGAAATACCCTCGTTTTCTCCTAATTCTGGCTCTCTGTCTCGTTGAATCCGTAATTGTGCTCCGGGGGCTTGAAACTTCTCTTGACGTTTGTGCTCTTGATACTCTTTAGTCCATATTAAGCGTCTCAATCACTGGAACTGGGAAACTAGCTGGTTTCATTCGTAGTACTTGGCCCATAAAACAAAAGAACTGTCGTGTAATGGAGCTAATTTTCATATGGGGTTTGTCTTGTTGAATTGGCCTTTGCGGACATGTTTGTTCTTTTGTAGTTCGAATACGATTTGTTTTTCTTTTGAAGCATGTTGTTCCAATAAGTGACTCGGATATGCTGGATGGGTAGCGATGCAGGTTGTTGGAATGAGTTCACTGCGAAGTCTGATCGAAAGTTGATGCAAATCATCGATTCTTCAGTTTCCCGCAATTCTATTTTAGATAAACAGAGCATCCTTTGTAGACATAGCCCATCATTACTTCCCAATCATGAGGATATCCTATATATCCACTCCTGAGGTACTTTATTTTGTTTTCTGATTGAAGTTTTCGATATAAATCATCAGTTTTGCAGTTTCGCAGATGTTGTTTGAGTTAAATACAATTACTAGTTGTCTCTGACTTTCCAATAAAACTCGTCTTTTGGTCTTTCCACGTGTTACTAGAAAGTTTGGGGCCAGTCGTTTACGAATGCTTCCTTTCTTCCTTTATATAGGTTCAATCTAAGTTTAGGTACTTGACGATGCATCGTAGTCGACTGGCTCCTTGAATGCGCGTAATTAGCGTGTGTGTTTGTTTGCTTCGTTTATTGGAATTTCATCTTCAAAATGAACAGATATATATATTTGCTTTGCCTTTTGCTGTTTCCTTAGAATTTTCGTGCAAGTGAATTTAAAGTGGTAGTTCGCGGATGATCTAATCCTCTTTATGGCTGGAAAAATTTCTGAATGTCAGAATGTTGCTGCTATCCTAAACCAGTACTGTTTTGCATCTGGACAGGCAATTAATCTTAACAAGTCAGGAATGTTTTTCAGCAAAAATTGCCCATTGACACTGAAACAAAGCATGGCGGCCGAGATGAGAGTTTCAGAGATAGAGAAAATAGGGAAATACCTGGGCATTCCATCGGATTGGGGTAAGTCCAAGAAGGAGATGTTTGCCTGGATACTAGCTCGCATAAACACCAAATTAGAGGGCTGGAAAGAGAAGCTCATAACTAAAGCGGGCAAAGAAGTATTGATTAAAGCGGTGGTACAAGCAATACCACAATATGCCATGTTAGTGTTCAAAATTCCCCTATCCATATGTCGAGCCATTGAAAGAAAAACTGCTGACTTTTGGTGGTGAACAAATGAACAACATAGAGGAGTACATTGGAGAAGCTGGGAGACACTAAAGGAAAGAAAAGCAAAGGGAGGGTTGGGTTTCAGAGATTTAATCACATTCAATGATGCTATGCTTGGTAAACAGGCTTGGCGGCTAATTCAGCACCCTGATCACCTATGGTGCAAGGTCCTTCGAGGCCTCTACTACCCACATGGACATATACTTACAGCCACCAAAGGCAGCAACCCCTCCTGGGGATGGCAGAGTGTCATAAAAGGGAGAAACACCATTCTCCCGTCTCTTAGGTGGATCATTGGTAATGGGGAAAAAGTTAAAATCCGAGAAGACCAGTGGTTACCGAGAGGAGTTATAGGAGGACCAGCAAATAGGGAGGAGCCGGAAAGGGTGTCCGACTTGATTGATAAGGAACAAAAACAGTGGAAAGAGCAGCTGATATGGGACTGGTTTGACAGGGAGACAGCCACAGAAATCCTATCAATCCCTCTAAGTCAAACAAGACTAGAGGACTACATAGTCTGGACACCAACAAAACCAGGTACATTCACAGTAAAAAGTGCATACCACAGCCAGCTAGCCACAAAACCACAAATCAAGCAAGGAGCAGCCTCATCCTCCTTCCAAACACCTCATACACTCTGGCAACGTATATGGCAGACCCAAACACAGCCTAAATTTAAACACTTCCTATGGCAACTCTGTCATAACGCACTCCCCACACGAGTTAACCTCAACCGATGGAAGATTATACCTGAAGACTTGTGTGAACTGTGTCATAGACACCCCGAAACAACAGAACATCTATTTCTCCTTTGCCCCTGGACAAAATCGGTTTGGGAACACCCTGCCATAAGAATACACATAAACCAACAACTCATTACCAGAATCGAAGAGTGGATTGACACTTTTAGACATGCGACGGTTTCTGTTGAGCTTCTTACCCAGCTTTTATGGCTGATCTGGAAGGGCAGAAACGGCTACATCTTCCGTGGACAGAAGCCAAACCCAGCGTACACAGTCCACTCGGCGTTGGCCACACATGCCAGCATCGAAAAATACATACCCCGCAGCAGCAGAAGCACAGATCAGCGCACAAATAGGTCGGAAAACTAGAAACCCCCAGCTCACGGAGTAATCAAGTGGAATGTTGATGGAGCTTACCTTAGAGACACGGGCGAAGCAGCTGTCGCCAGCGTATGCCGAGACCACGCCGGTACCCTGCTCGCCGGATTCGCTCGGATCGTCCGGGTGGAAACGCTGATTCAAGCCGAAGCTTTGGCACTGCTTGAAACCCTAAAGCTGATGGCGCAAGAAGACGGAGCAGAGAGACGAAAGCGTGGATGGGAGATTGAATCAGACCAACTTGAACTGGTTCAAGTGATAAGCTGGTTCAAGTGATAAGCGCCTCTGCAGATCAGCCAAACTGGGAAGACTTCTCCGCAGATCAGCTTACTAGGCCAGACTCACCTGCAAGTCAAATGAGCTGGGCCGCGCGTGGAATCATCTGCGAAGCCCATTGTCTCTTGCACCAAATTGGGCCCATCCGCATATTACACTGTAAGAGAGATGCAAATCGAGTAGCCGATTGAGTCGCAAAAGCCCAACGAAACCAAATTCTATCGGACAACTGGGTCCAATACCCCCTTTGAGTTTATTAGATGTCTTATGCGCGGATGTAGCACATCTTTCTTCTAATTAATGAAGTCTACGTATTTTCGACCCAAAAAAAAGAAAGAATTTAAAGTGGTAAAAATGGTACAATGCATGTACGTATAACTTGCCAATTCTCGCCGCTCATTTGTCTCGTATGTGGCTGAGGCTTTATCAAGGACTGTAATATACGCGCAACAGAGCTCTGGTTTTGTGTATGGAGAAACTTGAGCACTTCGCCTCTTTATGAGTATACTACCACTAGCACATTTGTTGGTATGTCACGGAAACTTGTCTTGGCTATTTATTTATCGTATATATTAAGTGCAGACTTCAGATTTCATCTAGTGGACTGCACATCAAGTGAAAAAGGGTCCCCCTTCAGCATCTTCTCCCAGACTTAATCCCGATGAGGCGATATTGAAGGAAGGGCGTATGGACCTTTTCATTAGTTGCTAGGTCGTACCGTAATCCACAAGACAAGCAAGCTAGGTCGTACCGTAATCCACAAGACAAGCAAACTGAGAATTTTAGTGAATGAGATAAGAGCACAGAGATATCAAAAGAATTGGATGAGGATTGCAACAAATTGCTAGAATGCAAAAGTAAGTCGACAAACTCAACTTCAAACACGGCGGTCCATTAAAGACATCCCGGAATCCACAAAACTTGAAGGAATGTACTCAATGTCCTTCCGGGCGCTGAATTTTCCCCCCAACAAGAGGGTTTCGGTGGAGCAAGTACATGTAAATTTTCTAATATTTTAAAATCTGGTTTAATAATGTGTTGTATTTATTATTAGGATTGATCTAGGACACACCACTAGTATAAGCCATTATTTAGATTTCGCAAAGACAATGACCGCAGGTACGCACAATCCTCCCAATTCTATGCTATCAGACTACCAATTTAACCATGTTATCATCATATTAAATGTCCTAGAACTATATAGAAATTGAATCGCAAATTAAAAGTACTACTGAAATGCTGTAAAATCTCTCTTTCAATCAAGAAAAACAAATCCCTTTCATGGATTGAGGTTCTTCCTCAATAAATATGTGGAAAAATGAGAAGGCCAGTAACATAGAAATTGGATCTCATAAAGATTGGACCCCAAACAAGAGATTGAAGTTGACATCTGTCTGCCATCACAAGCATAGAGATGACATGGAGCAAAACATGCAACTCTACACACCAAAAAACAACAATAAGCCCAACCTCAAACAAACCTTTCTTTAGCTGGACAATTTTCGCAAGCTTAGATTCCAAGCAGGACACGGCCTATGATGCTTATCAATGCTAATCTTATTTTGAGACCAAGGCAATTTTCAAAACTATGTGTAACAAAGAGCTTGATAATATTGATTACATCAAATCCAAAGGAACTACCTGTATATGATACAAACTATTCATGGACTCAAGATATAACATATACAGTGGTTCCATACTCCAATAGACACTTCAGGAAATCTTTCCCTGATCAGCTTGTTTTATCCAACCAAATTCGTAATCCCAAATTCTAGGAGTTCCATGAATCCAACAAAGCCACAACACCTTGCTCCATACTTGATTAGACATTACACTCGAAAAATAGACGAGAGTGAGATTCCGTGCTTATATTACAAGACAATCAGAGAGATCTAGTACTCCCAGTAGACCAATCGTAAATCCTCTCAAAAGTGGGGAGTTTAACACGTATTACTAACCAACCAGCTCTTGGCACATCAGGGAAGAACCACACAAGTTTGTGCCATTCAACATGAGCACTCTTGTTTTTGAATATTTCCCAAGCAACAAAAGAGTGGGAGCAACCATTTGAAGAAGCTTTGCATACAACTTCGTCTGCAGCTGAGGAATTAGAAAACTTCACCCTAGAAACTGCACCTCGGATGTAAACCAACTTTTCAGACCTGGCAGTGGGCCACTTTTAATGGGAGTCATGAATTATAGGAGATACTTTGTCTTGCAGAGGAAGAGAAGGGTCATAAGTTCTTCACCTTGAGAATGATTATGGCAAGATGCCAACACGGTGCCACAAATCATACCAAATTATCTCTATCACCCACCATACATCTAGTGCGGGGTTTCAATGTATTCCTGACTTTTAATGACTTCTTCCAAACATAAGTAGCATCCTTACTGTCAAAAAGATAGCTACAGAGCCAGGCAGAAAGAGAGACCCACACCTCAACAAAATAATCAACAGACACTTCCAACATTCAAGCAAGATTTCACAAAGCCATTCTTCAAATGCCAAGGCCACCAAACTACTTAGGAAGGCAGACAGGGTCCCATCTAACTTTTTATCCCTCTTTAGCATCATCATCTCCATTCCAAAGGAAAGCTCTATACTTTTGTTCAATCATTTTAATAACTTTCTAGGGCAAGAAAAAGAATTGACACTAATGGCGAACCAGACTATTAACAATAGATTAAATAAGCTGCAGTCAACTGGCATATGAGAGTTCTTTAACTGTCCAAGCTTTAAATCTTGTTGTCGTAATTCAATCATTGCCAACAATCCTTGTCTGAAAGTCTTCCAGACAATCTCAAATTACTAGAAGAACTAACCAAACAAGAACATAGGGTTGGCTGATTGGTCATGCTATTGGATTGGATTGCTGCATGTTGCATTTCCTAAAAGCTTCTTAGGAAACATGCCAACCAATGTATACATGATTCATAACTTAAAAATCTCCCCCTCTGATAGAACCTATCCCTTAGATGCACACGACAAAATGCGGACGTAATTATGTCAATGAGATACCCAGGGACAGGACAACAAACAATAGACATTTTGAACCATTGCATGTGCTCAGGTACAACGTTAGAAATGAACAGGTAAAAAGCTGACAGTCTGTTGGACCTTTAATAGAACAAGTAGAAGGTGGACAATTTACTAATCCTTCAGAAGAGATTCTTTCTCAATTCTGATTAATCCCCAGATCATTACCCGTGTCCTTCAAATAGCCAGTCAAACGAACTAGCAGAAACAAATCTACTCACCCTTCAACTTTGCCAACTAGTGACTGCAGGTCTATGCATATTTGACTCCACGAAGCAAAATATGAATAGTTATCAAAATGAACAATGGGCAAAGATTTCATTGAGTGCTA
This sequence comes from Corymbia citriodora subsp. variegata, assembly GCA_014858505.1. NCBI lineage: Eukaryota > Viridiplantae > Streptophyta > Magnoliopsida > Myrtales > Myrtaceae > Corymbia > Corymbia citriodora. The sequence goes on along the minus strand of MU089572.1, from coordinate 39,245 downwards.
TCCAGCCCACGAAATGCCTTCATTTGTTTCTGTGCTCAACTCGACCAAACCATCCCTTAATATTGGATGGTGAGAAAATGCTGGAATGGAAGGGTTAAGGTGCAGTAAATCTGTTTTCCCCATGGATTTTGATGCATGTTGCAATATGCTCAGAAATGAGAATATTGTGCGCGCAGCAATAAATGCTTTGTATCAGTAAATGCGTACAAAAAGTTAATACTGAGTTCCTTCCACTTCTGGTGAATGCTGCAAAAGGAGGTGCGGACCTCTGGAGTGCCAAAAGTTGGCACAAAGGATCACTTAAGTGCCAAAAGTTACAAAAGGTATACTTAAGTGCCAAAATCGGAGCAAAAAGAATCACTTAAGTGCCAACGGCGAAAAATTCCGGCCAAATTGCCACGTGTCAATTTTCCGGCGACTTAATTTGCTGACGGAGCTTTTTTTTTTTAAAATAAAAAATCCACGTGGCATTTTTTTTCAAAATAAAAAATCCACGTGGTAATTTTTTTTATAAAAATATCCACATCAGATTTTTAAAAATTAAAATCGATTT
>MU089572.1:0-38508 GCA_014858505.1 Corymbia citriodora subsp. variegata | reverse complement strand
AAAATCGATTTTATAATAAAATATATTTTATAATTATTTAATATTTTATAATTAATAATTTTTAAAATCCACGTCAGCCAAAACGACGTCGTTTTGGCTGATTTTTGGCCGATTCAGTTTCCGGCGAGCCACGTAGGTAAGAAAATTACTAAAAAATTGCCATGTAGGATTTCCCGCGGAGTTCCGGCGACTTGGCACTTAAGTAATCCATTTTTTTTAAAAAGTGGCACTTAAGTGTACCTTTTGTAACTTTTGGCACTTAAGTGATCTTTTGTGCCAACTTTTGGCACTCCCGCTGTACTTTTGCCGCTGCAAAAGTAATTCTTTGCATATCAGAATCAGGGATATAATGGAGATTAGTCAGGTACACATTCCCCAACTTTGTAAATGTGTTCAAATGGAGTTGCCAGACTACAAGAGGTAAGAGGAATTAGAGCACCTAACTGCTAATAACATGACATGAACTTGGTCTATCCATATGAAATTGAGTTGCCAGACTACAAGAGGTAAGAGGAATTAGAGCACCTAACTGCTAATAACATGACATGAACTTGGTCTATCCATATGAAATTCTGAGCCACGCTTTTCAAATGCGATGCAACTTTCAAACATTTTTGAACTTGCCTTTACTATTTATTTTTATGATCTGGAGATTCATCTAGTGGACGAAAACATCAGGGAAAGAACAGACACTAATTGAACAGGGGAAGAGAACATGTATACATACGTCTGTTTCCCTATGAGTCATTTAAGAACAGCAGAGCCTGCAGTGGCATCTTCACAATGAGGAGCAATCTCACATCCAAGGCAAACTTCACCAATGGGAATTCCAATATGTAATCTGAATGGCGAGCAAGATTGAGATAATCTTGGAAAATGAGATGGAGCACAGCAAGAAGAAAAAGGAAAGAAAAGCTGAGAAATCTAGTTTTGGTTGGATCGATGAAATCGTGGGAAGGAGTTCAAAAAAGGAGGGGTGGGGGAAGTGATGCAAAATCTGAGAAGAGTAGTAATTGGAAAGATGGAAGATACCTGTTTGTTTTAATTGGAAATAATATATATTCATGAGATGGAGATGGAGGTGATGACGACGGATTGGAGAGCCGAAGCAGCAGAGGTAGGCGATGATTGAGGTGCGGGGATGAGTGGAGACCAGATGATGAATGAGCCAATAGGGCTTAGATCCTATGCCCGCCTAATGAAATATATGGGATTTCACGGATAAGGGGCCAATAGCAGCCGGTCCCTTTCTTGCATCGCTCCTCCAGTTTCCCACATCCTGTAATCCAGAGTCGTTCTAGGGAGGGAGGGAGGCCATCCTGGGGCAACTCCCGCAACTTCGGGCAATCTTTAATCCATAACTTCCGTAGAGAGGGAGGGAGACTGCTGGACAGCCTTTCCACTTTCCTTATGTTCCAGATATAGAGCTGGAGCAAAGAGGAAGGGAGCAGAAGCACAAGATCCTCCTCCTCTCCCACTCCTCCCACCCTGCCGTCGATCTCTAGCCTTTTAAGCGAGGTGAGGGGAGGAAGCCATTCCCTCATCAGCTGCTTTATATTCTTGCATATAACTACCCTAAGTCTCTGTAGCTGGGGTGGCAATCCTCCGTTGGGGAAGCATGTGATACTCTCACAATCGCCAATTGTCAGATCTCGGAGAAATGTCAGTCGATGCAACTGATTAGGTAACGATTTTAGTTTTGGACATTCCTCTAACTTAAACCTCGAAATGCCGGCAGGAAGAGGAGGGAAGCACTCTAGCTCCAGTGCACGACAATTCAACAAATACAAGGAAGTGAGCTGAGATAGCATGTGCAAGCCCTGAGGCAAGCTTCTCAAATTCTCGCAATTGCTAATTACAATCTCTTGAAGCGACTGAAGAGGGTTTAGATTTATCTCTACGAGTGACTCCACTCCCCTGCACCTCCCAATTACAAGTCTCTTGAGGGTCGCAGGTAAAAATCTACTCTCGTTGAATGGAGAGGCTGGTAGAGAATTGCATCCGAAGATTATTAAGTCTTGCAAACAGGAGGTCACGTCACTCTGGGTACTACCGCTGGCACTATTGCTTGGTTCATCCGAATGAATGCCTAATCCTCTAGGTAAACATTGCAACATCTCGCAGCCCTCAATATTTAATGATATCAAAGATGTCGGTATACCTCCTTTGGGGAAGGACATGAGTTTTGGACAATTATCGACCGTCAAGCCTTTAAGAGAGGAGAGGGTGTGCATCTTGATTGGGAGCTTCTCCAAATTGATGCAATCTTCCAATTGGATAGTCTCGAGGTTGTTGGGTAGCTCAAAATCTCCTTCCCCAGCCACAAAATATATGAATTTCGGACAACTCTTGACGACCAAGCTCTTCAAACAAGCGAAATTCTGAATTACATCTCTATCTTGCTACAAATATATTAACTTTGCACACATTTCGATCTCCAACTTCTCTAGCTTGACCAAGGAGCTTGTAAACCCTTGATTTATGCAAGTCAGTTCAACAACATCTTTTATGACCAAAGCGGATAGAGATGCCAGGTTTACCAAACTCTCTAGCATCCCCTTGTTACAACCTCTAAAGTCTAATTCAATGAGAGATGGAAGGCTAATGATAGAGGGTGAGGCATGCATACACGGACAAGAGTTGATTTCAAGCTTCACGAGGGAGCTCAATTGACTGGGCAATCTTCCCATCAACATAGGACAACAGCGAATGACAAGATGCTCAAGACGAGGGAATGCAACTCCTATTTCTTCGGTGTCAACGCAATGAGACCAGTCCTCCCACAATGACATGTCTTCGAATTCCAAAGTAATTAAGGACGGAAAAGGATTTTTAGCTCCATAAAATTCAGAACCTACCTTGCATATTGCATTTAGACCTTTGATGTACAGTTCTTTCAACAAAGATAGTAGCCCAAGCGATGGTAATACTTTGACTCTCTGACACCCATGTAAACATAAATACACTATGTTAACATACGAGGGACTTCCTAACCATGACGGGAATTCTGGGCCACCATAATAGGATATTGTGAGATTTTCAAGGTTTTGGTGAGGACGAAGAAAGTTAAGGACCTCTCCTTCAAGCTTTTCATTTCGGAAATTTTCAATGTCTTCACTCCATTGCATGGCCAACCGGCATATTCCCTCCTTCGTGAGTAAAGTGGCATCTTTGGCTTCTTGAACCTTATGCAAATTAGAAATGCACAATCCCTCTCGAAGGTTCTTTAGGTTTTTTAACTCGTTCAACCTTGACCCATTTTCTGTTCCAACAACAAACTTGGACAAGATTTCAAGGCCCAACAAATTACCTATATTCAGTGGCATTGCTCTTAGGTTCCGAGTGTTGGTAATGTCAAGAAATCTTAGATTGATCAGTTTTTCCATACCTTCAAGTAATTCGATAAGCATGTGACAGCCCTGCAACATCAAAGCTTCAAGGTTGTGCAATGCAACAATTGACATTGGAAGCTTTTTTATGTAAGTATGTGATAGATCAAGGTGCCTTAGGTGCCTCAAATTGCCAATGCAATCTGGTACCTCGCTAATGTCATGGTCACTCAATGAAAGCACCCTTAAATACTTCAATCTCAACAACAAGTCACATAGCACCTTTTGGGACACATAGGAAGTATGAAATTGCTTCTCTAATGATATGAAGCTCCTAAGTCCCTGCATTCGATGATATATCTTGAGTCTTTCTGGCACAATGAATTTGCTACGAAGGAATGAGGCGTGACGAACTAAAGATGCATCATTGTGATCGTCCACAAACTCAAATTCCCCTGAGCTATAATGGGATGCACCTGCAACTAGCTTTGCCAAGTCATTCACAAGATCATGCATCAAGAATCGTGATCCATTGCTACTCGACTTTTGAAATAACGATCTATTTACTAGCTCATTGAAACAATTTAAACCTGCATTCCATTGATTCTTTGCTTCTTTTCCCTCCACTAAGCCCTCTGCAATCCACTAGTGAATCAACTTGTCTTGTTGGATTTCATAGTCCTTGGGAAATATAGCACAGTAAGCAAAACATCTCCTCAAATTGGAAGGGAGATGGAGGTAGCTAAGTTTCAAAGCCAGAAGGATGTCATTTTCCGGTAGATCCCAAATCTTGCTATTCAATATAGCTTTCCATTCATGGGGATTAACTCTAGTGCGTAGTAGCCCCGCCAATGTCTTCACAGCTAATGGCAACCCTTTGCATTTTTCCACTATTTTGAGACCTAATGCTTCAAGAAAAGGATGATGATCAAAATTTCTGACTCCAAGAGCATGAAATGCAAACAGACTCACACAAGCATCTTGTGACAACTCTTTGAGAGTATAGGGTTGAGCACCGGCTATTTGAGCAATGCGGGAATTACGGGTTGTGATGATGATTTTGCTTCCCTTTGCTCCCGAATGAAAAGGCTTCAAGAGGGTGGTCCAATTATTATAATTCTCATTCCAAACATCATCCAAAACAACAAGAAACCTTTTCCCTGAAAGATTTTGTTTGAGCTTATCTTGAAGCCATCCCAAGTCCTTATCTTCACAAGACAAAGTGCAATCGGTTTTCTGTAAAATACTCTTTGTAGTAGCAAGCACGTCGAAAACATCGGAAACACAAGCCCATGCTTTTGTATCAAAATAGCTGGTGACTTTGGCATCATTGAAGACTTGCTGAGCCAAAGCCGTCTTCCCAAGACCTGGCATCCCTACGATGGGAATCACTTTCATGTTTGCACATGTTCTATCGTCTTCTTCTCTGGTTAGTAATTCACGAATCTCCATTTTTTTATCGTCCCTACCAACAAAAAAATCCTCGGTTAAATGTGTAGTTGGAATTGGCTTATCTTGTAAGCGGTTAGCTAATTGCTTCCCGTTATTCTCTCTTAGGCTCAGACTGTCTTTTCGAGTGATGATCTCCTGTAATTTGGCATCCATCTCTTCTATCTCGGATATCATTTTGTGGTCGAACATGAATTCTCTCGGGCTCAATCTAAAGCAACAACCGGTAAGAAGGGAACGCGCCTTGCTAGTGCTGGATTCTACCTTGGACTTGCTTTTAGTGGATTCTATGATGAACTCATCAAGCAAGTCTTCAATATTGTAGGCCAAGTTTCTAAGATCTTCTAGCCATGATTTCACCCCGAGATGGTCGGTGAGTTGCTTGTCCTCTGCATCATCCAGCACCTCTTTGATACTCTCCAGCATCTTCTCCCATTTCTTCAACCGCGTATCGATTCCCTCGCACCGCGCGAAGTTGAGAAGCTCGGGAGAGGCCAACCTATCAAACAACACCTGAAGGAAGGCGCCAAGAAAGAGCTCTGCGATGGGCATGGCTTGGCTCGTGAATGGCAAAGGACTAAACAAGAGTGCCTAGAAGGGTCGAAACAAAGTGTATAGAGCGGAGAGGGAACAGAAGTTCTTTCGTCCAGGACAACAGCATCAAATGAGGGAACGAATCAAAAGACTTTTTAAGAACTAAAGTGCTCTTTCCTTCTCGAAAGAAGCCGTTGTTGCATTTTATCCTGTCCCATTTGATTTAATTTCATTTCCGTGGACTCAATTTCTCGAAAGCAAGTTGGTCAGAAATGGGACCAAAGTCTGGGAATCATTAAAGCCACCAAAGGTTGAGATTCTCAACTTGAGAAGGTAAAGAAGTGGGCCCTATCCAACCGCGAAACTTCTTCTTTATTATTGGTCATCTGTTCTCTCTCGCCACTCCCATCACGAGATTCCAAAATGCACCCATCCGCCATCACCATACATCACATGGCTCATATGGCATCATGGTTTCATTGATGCAGCCTCATGAAACCCATCCCGTTATCAACTAATGGAGCAGTCGTTACATAAACTTAATCTATGTAAATATATCATCATTAAACACTAATCATATGGGTCCCAACCACCATTCAACGTAACGCGAAAGCCCGATCCATTGGAAGCTGCAAAATTGTCATCGTCAATTGCTCGACAAGTGTCCAAAACACTCGATAACAAAAATATTTTTAAATGATGATAAGAAAAAAAAATTATTACTTTCTCTTCAATTTTGTGGTTGTCACCTAGATATGCTCTCACAACAATACGTGATCGGATTATATTAAATGGAAAAAGAGCAGGTGGCTATAGGTCAAATTAGCTTCCACTATGATAAGTCTTTTTGGGGCAAAAAGAGAGAAGAAATTAGTCTAACATACAATCATTGATGATGCCACAAGAATCGTAGTTGAAGTATACATGCATTACATTTTTTCGTTAGAAAATTTTTAGCACAAAAGAAAATATCATATAATAGTTATGGCAATGATATTGTTCTTATCCCAAATTGTTTGGGTGAACTTTGGTAAACTTAGGATCATCATTATCTTTTTACGTCTCACATGTTCATCCGTTGTTTTATTCATATACGAATAAGGTCCACTTGCACCTCAGGTCCTTAGAGGACAAAAATGTTTGCTTCTTGCTTTTCTTTTACATTAACGTCATGAATCATTTGCAATTAGAAAACTTAGTGGATTTGGATAATTTCGTCCTTTCCAATCCTCAGCCCAACCATTCTTCCCCCTTCTCTTCTTCTTCAGTATCTGTCGTTCTTTTTCGTCGCTCTCTGTCTCTCTGCTTTTTTGTTTGTGGGCTTTCTCCCGTGGTTTTCTCGCTCTTTCTTTATCGGAAGAAGCCGTCGGAGCATTTCATCTCGTCTCAATTGAATTTTAATTTCATTTCTGTTGCCTCAATTTTTCCGAAGCAAAGCTGGTCGGACGTGGGACCAAGTCTTGACATCATTAGAGCCGCCCAAGGCTCGCTCGGTGGCCCCGTCTCCAACCCATCCTCGAAACTTCTGCTTTCATTATTATTGTTCAATCTGTCCTCTCTCGCCACTCACATCACCTGATTCCCAAATGCACCCATCAACCATCATCATGCATCACTTTGATCATATGGCATCTTGATTTCATTGAGGCAGCCTCATGAAAGAGCTGTTATTACATAAACTTATGTAGATTTTATCATCGTTAACCATATATTGTAAGGGTCCCAACCATCGTTCCACTAGTCCGCTGCATCAAAAGCTGCAATTTTTTTGTAGTTGATTGCTCAATAAGTGTCCAAAAACATTCGATAACAAAATCATTTTTAAATGATGACCCAAAAGTAAAAAAAAAAGTTGTTAGTTTCTCTTCAATTTTGTTATCGTCACCTAGATATGCTCTCTCAAGAATATATAATCAGGTTAGATTAGATTAAAAAGAAAATCAGATAGCTATAGATCGAATTAAATTGCAAACCTTCAACCTTCAATGTAATTTTTTCCCTTTTTGCCAAGCAACAATGATTATATTCATAGCAAAGCTTGCTTGTTTTGTTTGGTTCATTGGGTAAAAAAAATATGTTTATTGTTTATCTCGGGGAGAGAGGAGCTACCTAACTTCAATATGCCCACCCCCATTCAAATAGGTGAAATTTAATATGAACTTTTTCATACCCTAGTATTATAGTGTGCATAAAAGTTATCCATCTCCGTGCATATACTTGTCTTGATTGAGGCAACCAGCAGTAGTCTTTCTTTAATATTTAGTTTTGACTAGGGATCATTCAGACCAATCTGCTTCCAAAGTAAATGGCTTCCCAGGAAATAGATTGGTGTTCAGTTAAGGCCTTAACTAAGGTTAGGCTACATAGTTCCATAGTCCATACCCATCTCCTCTTTCTTCCTCATCGTTTGGGTCTTTATTAAGGTTCTAAATTGTTGGATTATTGGTACTAAATCTTGGTGGTTGATAATTAAATATTCTAGCAAAAAGTTTCTGGTATTTCTCTCTCCATTGATTGCTCTTCAAGGCTCTCCTCCTTCATCATTTTTTTGCATCCAAATGTGTTTTTGCTTTTCCTCATTCCATATATAAATAAATTTTTGCCCATCGAGCCATAATAAGAATTGAGGAAGTGGAGATGATTTGCATAAAGAGACAAAGTGGATGAACAAGACAGCCTCTTCGTCCTTTTACAATGGTGCATGGAGAGGTTTGTTTAATTTATTTCGTTCATCAATATTTTATAATTTTATCCTGTATTACTTGTTTTTAGTATAGAAGTTGAATGTCAAAGCTACATATGGAATATATACTCTTTTAGCGACAATTTTTATTATGTGCAAAATCAGCATAGAAAAAAAAGCTTCCATTGCGGGGCTACAATATTTATAGGTGCACAATGACTAGATTTTCGATTATATGGGTAGTATATTTTTACTATCGATTAAAACCATTTTTGTTAACGAATTAAGAGGTTGCTTTCTTTAGTATATTTGTTGGTGTTATTCGCAAGATAACTTGGACAGATTTGGGACTTGGTATATAAATATAATATACCAATTGCATCGTGACAAAAAGGGTGGGTTGCTCCACCCAAGCCACCATTGCAAGGAGTCCTCCATCTCCTCTTGGAAACTAGAGGCTAGTATGGTTGAGGTGGCTGGTCCAACACCTAATTCAGGGATCAATCCACACAGGATTGATCCTCAATATTTGGGATATAAGGATCAAACCAACCCTATGGGTCCGATTCAGTTACATGGTCAACCTAAGACAAATCGATTATTTTTTATTTCAATTTTTATATTCCTTAAAAAGACAAACATAATATTTCAAATTACATATCTATTAACAATGCAATATCGAGTAATCAAATTATGAATACCAATACATATCAAAAAAAAAATGAGATAAATTAATAACAAAAATTTACACTTACTAAAAGCACAAAATCATATAAATTGAACATGCGAGGCGAGGGAATAGAGGGGAGAGAGGCAAGCTGCGAGGTGAGTAATCACGCAATAAACTGAACCGCGAAAGTGAACAGAAAAGGAGGCGCTATAATTTAAACTAGACAAAAACATATAATATATATATATATATAGTGTATAATTATATATAATATATGTTATGTATAGGATTGATCTAGATTGGACTAGTCTTAAATTCCTAGGATCAACAATCAATATGTATAATATAAGGTCCATGGCTTCTAAGATCAAGTATTGATTCAATCTCTCAAGAAACCAGACCAAATTCGGCTTGGTCAGGCCGGTCTAAGTTAATCGGCTCTTATTGAACAACATCTCTCCTAATACTTCTTAATATCGGGGTTCACATTTATGAAGTTTAAATCTTAGCCTGCCCGTGCGTGAGGTCGACTATTTTTATTTTATTTTTTGGGTCAGAAGCGAGGTTGACTTGACACGAAACTTTAAGAATGGCTACGTAACCGACCAAGGGCCAGAAAGCAACTTGACTCCACCACCATTGTTAACTATTGCCACGCCAGTCCTGACGTGCTAACATGGAAGCAATCCTGCCATCCCCTCTTTAAAAGAGTTTGTCTCAGGTCAAGTGGTCAAAAGGTGAATGGACGCAGTAGAGGTATGAACAGCTCCACATGATTGACAAGAAGCAACCGAAGGAGCTCGAGGAGTCGTCGGCGAGCGAGGAAAAGAAAATAACCACCGGGTCGAGGATTTGAGGACCGGCGATGGACGCGGCTTGGGCAACGTGCGACCGTGATGTGAAGTGACCGTGGGCGATGCTAAGGGAGCTTTCCTCCTCATTCTCTGCGTTTTGCAGAGAGGGAGGACAGACGGTTTTGGCGAGAAATGATGGTTTAAGGACATGATGAAGCCCTTCTATTGTCATCAAGAAACCGTATATGAGAGGGTTGATGGATATTTGCATCTTAAATAAAAAAAATCTTAGTAGTTGATTAAGAACGCTGCTAAGTTTGTTTGATATGATAATTTCATGTTGAAATTATGATAAAATATGCATCATTATGACGGCACTATGACGTAAAAATATACTACCTAATTTTTTTTTAGGGATTGTCATCAGTTATTGTGGTCCGAGCGAGAACAATTCTGGATCGACGAAGTAATATGCCAATCCTGAACTCTCTAAACGTTCTTTTGATCTTCACTAATCCCATCAATCATTGACCTTTAACCCACCTGTAGATACCAACAAATCACGTACCAATTTTTTTTGTCTTTAAATGAAGTTTGGTGGTCTTTACTCACTCATCTCCAAAACATTTATTAAACACCCATCCATATACCTCATTCCATATATTACTTCTCTATCTTCGTTGCTCTTTTGCACAAATTATTTATTTATTATTCTCCCTCCCTTCCTCCCTCCCTCCATATTTATTACTCTTCAAATTTCTTCGCTATCTTATTTATAGTTTGTATGTTATTATTATCCTTTTCTCATATGAGTGTTTTCAAATTTCATGTTAAGGAAAATTCGATGATTTTACAATAAAAAAATGATAAATAATGAATTGTCTCGTTATGTATGTTTAGTAAGAGGAATTGTCAGTTTGCTTCTTCTTTTTTAATGATTCTCTTGAAAATCACGTAAATGCCCCTTGCTTAATAAAACTTAAATAAAGAATCCTCAAATTATGTCTAATCAAAGTTGATTTATGTACATCGTAAAAAAATATCTTTTGTCTTAACTCTTAAGACAAACGCGACATTCTACTAGTCAAGATAGGACCAGTGTACAATAAGCAGGTAATATGGCTTCTTGAGGAATTTACGAAGGTTCTCCTTGTTGATCTTCGCACAGCTAATGGACCGGGAATCGTCTCAGTTCAACAATGTTATTGCTTGGAAATATGCTCCATTGACACGGGAAAAAAATATTTGACTTTGATTTATATACCTTCAATCTTGTCATCTTGTGCTTTTTAGGACTAGTATCTAATTCCATTAGCGTCGGAGCAAAGAATTGAGACTTAAGACATTAGGGTGGCGACTGGCCAAGTAAAGGAGATATATAATGCAGAAAATCATCCATCTCTATATATGTATATATTATTTTTATCGTCTCCATTTGAATTACTCGATTTTATGTCCAATATTCTTGTCTTGGTTGAGGCCACCGGCAGGTCATTTTTCAATAACTAGGTTTGGCCAATGATGCTTGAAGCAGTCTCCTCCCAAAGATTTTAGCTTCCCAAGAAATCGACTTGGTTTATATACCTATAATCTTGTAATCTTGTGCTTTTTTCCTCTCCTTCGCACGGTACTTCTTGTTGTTGCCTGGCTCCCATTTCTTGAGCCAGCTAAATGCAGGGTGTCAAGAGATACTTGTTCATGGAGAAATTACAAAATTCCTGTTGAAATGCAGTGCATTCTCTTTAGCATGAACTGCAGCCTCCTCACGATATATTACTAATTTTTTTAGGGATGATAATGAAAATGATCCATGAAATTTCGTCTAATAGTTCATAAATGTTTATAAGATTAGCTTAATATATAATGTCGTTCTTGAACTTTTATTTATTTAACATGTCAAGAAAGCTTCCTATTTGAAGTTGACAAAACTGTTCATGAATACATTATGAGGTTGATAAATACAAATTGTTATCTATATTTAAGGTCATATCCGCTTAAGGGAACTTACATGTACTCGCAAAAAGATGTGTGGAACCTAGAAGGACCATTAAGGGTGAACGAGCCTAAAGGTACGAAGGTGAATAGGACTGTGGGGACATCGCCATCGTGCTCAAGTTGCTTAATGAAATGCAGTACAAATCTATTAGTTTAACATGAGAAAATTCATAGCAAGATATTCATCACATTCCCAACATGGGATGGTGCATAGCAAGATCTATCATTCTTCAAACATGAAATTGAAAATGAGAAAATTCGCAGTATTTTCACTTCAATCGAATGTTATTCTATCCAACATTAGATTATTTAGATGGTCAAACACAACCATAGGAGTCGTGCTGTTTACATAGCAAGCTATTGCTCTTTAAACATTGTGCTACCTAAATAATTCTTTAAAAAGTTTTGGCACAAAAAATGAGTGTCATGCAATAATTATAATACCCATACCGTCCTGATATTTTGGTAGAACTTTTGTAAACGTAGGATCATCTTGGTCTTATCATGTCTCACATATCCACCTCTTGTTTTATTTGGACATGAATAGGGTCCACAATTCCCCATGGGTCCTTAGAGGACACTAATGTATGCTTCTCCTTTTGTTTTTTCTATGAAGTGACCCTAATGTCACAATTCATTCGGCTTGAAATGTGACTCGTTTCATGTGATCATGCGGCAATTGATTGGATGAACTTTCGTGAACTTAGCAACATCCTTATCTTTTTGTATCTTACGCGTCAATCCGTTGTTTTATTCGGATGTCAAGCATCAAAGACTTAATTATAAGGTCCTTCATCCCCTACAGGTACTTGGAGGACAATAATATCTCCTTGTCCTTTTGCTTTTTTTTCCCAAAGTAACATTGACATCACGAATGGTTTGTAGCTAAGTACATGGCCCAGCTCACATGGTCATGTAAGGTCCACAATTCCCAAAGGTCCTCATAAGACGATAATATCTCCTCCTTTTTGGGTTTTTCCAAAGTAACGCTAACGTCAAGAATGTCTGCAGCTGAAAAGGAGACGTTTTTTCTCAAGTTGTACTCATAACCACGGCTTTTGTCAGTGAAAGTAACTATGATTTGTTTTTCAAAGGAATTATCTTTAGAGGGTGCTTATTAATCAATTAATAAAATTTTGATTGCGCTAATTTTCCCCAAAACATGTATGGCTGTTTTTTTTTAAAATAGATATTTCATTATTAAGTGAAGTGTAAAAGCACATGGACCGTATAGTGGATCTTGTTTTTGAAACAACTTGAATATGTCCTATGCGGTTGCCCAAATTGATAGAAGTCTATACCTCAACACATACATTTTACTTTTTAGAATTTAAATTTCATTATTGTAGAAAATATAATTTGAAATATATTTAAAGATACTATAAATTTCATCATAGTAGGAAGTTCACAAAAACCGACCAACATAATAAAATACATATAAGTCAAACTTGTAAGAAAAGAATTCACATGGCCTTACATTAATCTTGATTATTGCTGAAAAAAAAAAAGCCACAATTGAACAATAATAAATCATCCAAAAAAGTAAATTGGATATCATATTGTGTGGCTCGATCGATGGGATCTACTCCACAAAGAGAGCTATATAAGATTCCACTTTTGATCAAATGATATAACCAAAGTTATAATTAAGCTCAAGTTACTGAAACATTTTCAATGTTTTCCTCACCTGAGCCCTGCCCAATCATTGGATTTTGGTGAAGCTCAAGCTCGCTGACATCGAGCGAGCTCGACCTCACCTGTGGTTGGTCATTGGCCTGTGGTGAGGCTCCAGCTCGGCTGTAGTCGATCACCAGCGATCGGCCAAACGAAGAAGAAGATGCAAAAAAGAAAAAAGGAAAAAAAAAAAGAAAAAGATAAAAATTAATTAAAATATCAATTATTTTTTAAAAAGGAAAAGTGTTTAGTAAAAGAAAGTAAGGTGAAAAAAGATATAGAAAATGTTTTCCCCTTTCTCAAAAGTAGAAAACATTTTCCCTATTTTAGAAGACTTTTTTCTTTTGATGGAAAATGTTTTTTTCCATCAATTCATTTTCAGTGAAACAAACGTTAGAAAATATGGAAAATATCTTCTTTGAAGTTATTTTCCATGAAACGAATAGAGCCTCAATTTACATAAGTTTTCCATAATTGCCAACTTATGGAAGAGAGTTCTAAGTTGTATTATTTTGACACTTGTCAATCTCATTGAATTTGGACCAACAAAAATGGTACCATATCATTTGATTATTTGTAATATTATGGGAAATGCTCATTTGCATCATGATGGCGTTGACATCTGAATTTTTGCCAACAAGTCAAGTATGCATCCTTTGTTAAAAATAAAAAAATAAAAAAAATAATGAAGCACGAGATCCATCAAAGCTGGGTTTTTCTCGGACCGAGCTCGTCCTGTTCTTCTTCTTTTTATCCATAAAGATCTAACTGGGCCGTTGACGTTTGACCAGCCTCTGGGTCTTCATTGGTGAAATTTTTAGTCGCCGGACCCAACAAGGTCTTAAAACTTCGACGTCCCTAATTCGAAGATGCAAAGGACGCTGGGCAGACACAATGAATCCAGGATGATGAAATGATGGTGTCTTTGATCGGGGATCGAATTTCGCCATTGAGGACCAATTCAATCCCTGAGGTGATTTTTCACGAAAATGCGCGTCGGTCTTGCCAGGCGAAATTCAGGTGTGAACAACACTGTTTTGTTGTGCTTGCATAGAATTGATTCTAGTGTCCTGTGTTGTGAATTTTAAAGGGGGTAAGGAGGGTGACCATAATAACATAACTCAGAAATTATCCTCGGCAAGTCCTTTAGATACTGGAAATCTGTCTGCTCTTTCTAGTTCCCCCATTCCCATGTTTAGTCCACCAATTGCCAGCTCCATTTCACTTCAATTTAGAACTTCAGTAACTTTGTTATTTCGCCGACATATGTAATGTAGCACACTTTTACAGAGCTCAAGAATTCGTCGCAACTCTCTAATCATTGGCCAGTCCCCGAACAAGAAGGCAAAAAGAATATTATTTCATAGTTACTCCAACAACAGCCTTCTCATCATTTTCTGATTTGCATTATGTACCGTCGTGACCTTCCTTCTTCAGCCAACTTACTGCCATTAACATGACATGAACTTGCTCTATCCATCATCTGAAGTTGCTGAGCTACACGTTTACCACGTGTTGCAACTTTAAAACATTTTCAAACTCGTCTTTGCAATTTTCTTTTATCATATAAATATTTACGTTCAGATTAGGGATTCATCCAGTGGATTAAAACATCAGGGTGGAAAACAGACACTAATCAAACTGGGAAAGAGAACCTATATACATACCTTTATTCCCCCGCGGGTAATTTGAGAACTAATCATAGGAAAGAGTCTCCACAAAAAAGTCAAAAGATCTCAAGAACAGGAGAGCCTGCAGGTGGCATCTTCCCTTCGTCTCCACGATGAGGAGCAATCTCACATCGATGGGTCCTCCCCCCTTCAGCATCTTCTCCTCATAGACTTAACATAGATCTTTCCATAGGTTGCTGGGCCGTACCGACAAACTTCACCAACGGGAATTCCAATATGTAATCTGCAAGGCGAATGGGACAGAGCACAGCAGATGACACAAACAAAAAGAATTGGTGGAGGAGTGTCGGAAAACTGCCGGAATGGAATGGGCACGAAAGTAAGCCGAGAAATCGAAATTCAAATGCAATAGCGCGTTTTCAGTGGATAGGAGAGCTGATGCCGAAATCTGAGGGGATCCCCCGCAGTTAGTAAGTGACCACTCGAATAAGAAGAGAGCAGAAGAGGTAGAGGAGGAGGAGGAGTTAAGCAAATGGCAGAGAGATCGATACCTTGATTCGAAGTGAGGACGATGACGACGGAGTGGAGAAGCGAAGCAGCAGAGAGAGGTAGGCGGCGATGATTGAGGTGGCCACAGCAACAAAAAGAGGGAAGGAGGGGAGAGCAGATGATGAAAGAGGGAAAATGATAGGCCTCACATTTTACACCTCCCTAATACCAAATTACCAATACCAACGCCAACCCACCCCTTTCTCTCTTTAAGTAATTGACTCCAATCTGGGAGTATCACTCAATGTAACACATGGGATTTGGCGGATGAGGGGCCAATAGCAGCCGGTCCCTTTCTTGCATCGCTCCTCCAGTTTCCCACATACATTGATATAGAGCCTTTCAAGAGAGGGAGGGAGGCCATCCTGGGGCAACTCCCTCAGCTTCGGGCAATTATAGATACATAACTGCTGGAGAGAGGGAGGGAGACTGTTGCTGAACAGTCTTTCCACTTTCTTCATACTATAGATATAGAGCTTGAGCAGAGAGGAAGGGAGTGGAAGCACAAGATCCTCCTCCTCTCCCACTCCTTCCACGCTGCCGTCGATAGTTAGGTCTTGAAGGGAGGTGAGAGGGGCAAGCCACTCCCTCACCGGCTGCTTCATATTCTCGCATCCAATTAAAGCAAGTCTCTGTAGCTGGGGCGGCAATCCTCCATCAGGGAAGCACGTGATACTCTCACACTCCCGAATTGTCAGTCCTCGGAGATACGTAAGCCGATGCAACTGATTAGGTAAAGATTTTATTTTTGGACATCCAGCAAGAAAAAATTCTGAGATGCCGAGAGGAAGAGGAGGGAAGCACTCCAGCTCTAGTGCAGGACAATCCCACAATCTCAAAGTAGTGAGATGGGACAGTGTGTGCAGGCTCTGCGGCAAACTTCTCGAATTCTCGCAATTGCTAATTTTAATCTCTTGAATCGAAAGATTGTCTACAAGTTTCTCCGCAAGCGACTCCACTCCCATGCACGACATAATTTCAAGTTTCTTGAGGGTCCCGGGTAAGAATCTACCCTCACTAAATAGAGAAGCTGGCAGAGAATCACATTTAGATATTTCTAATTCTTGCAAACAAGACGTCACATCATTAAGGTTATTGTTGTTACTAGTGTTGTCATGTTCATCCCTATGAACAATTAATCCTCTGGGTAAAGATAACAAGTTCTTGCAATCATTGATCTTTAATGATGTAATTGACGCCGACACACCTATTTCGAGGAAATATACGAGTTTTGGGCAACCATTCACGGTCAAGTCTCTAAGAGAGGAGAGGGTGTGCATCTTGCTTGGGAGCTTCTCTAAATTGATGCAATTTTGCAAGTTCAAATTCTCCAGGTTGCTAGGCAACTCTATATCTCCTTCTCCAGCTATAAAAGATATGAATTCAGAACAACTGTTGACAACTAAGCTCTTCAGAGAAGCGAGATTCCGAATAACCTCTTTATCTTGCCACAAGTACATCAAATTTTTACAACTTCGCATCACCAACTTCTCCAGCTTGATCAACGAGCTTGTAAACCCATGATTTAAGCAAGTTAATTCAGCAACATCTTCTATGACAAGATTGGTTAGAGAGGTCAGGTTTACCAAACTCTTCAACACCCCTTCATTACAACCTTGAAAGTTTAATTTATTGAGGGATGGAAGGCTAATGATAGAGGACGAGGCATCCATACGCGAACATGAGTTGATTTTGAGCTTTATGAGGGAGCTCATTTGACTAGGCAATCTTCCCATCAACAGAGGACAACGCCAAATGACAAGATGCTTGAGACGAGGGAATCCAACTCCTATTTCTTCAGTGCCAATGCAATGAGACCAGTCCTCCCACAATGGCATGTCTCTGAATTCCAAAGTAATTAAGGACGGAAAAGGATTTTCAGCTCCATAAAATTCTAAACCGACCCTGCATATTGCCTTTAGACCTTGGATGTACAGTTCTTTCAACGAAGATAGTAGCCCGAGCGATGGTAATACTTTGACTCTTTGACACCCATGTAAACATAAACACACTATGTTATCATACAAGGGACTTCCTAACCATGACGGGAATTCTAGGCCACCATAATAGGATATTGTGAGATTTTCAAGGTTTTGGTGAGGACGAAGAAAGTTAAGGACCTCTCCTTCAAGCTTTTCATTTTGGGAATTTTCGAAGTCTTCACTCCATCGCATGGCCAACCGGCATATTCCCTCCTTCGTGAGTAAAGTGGCATCTTTGGCTTCTCTGGCTTCTTGAACCTTGTGCAAATTAGAGATGTGCAATTCCTCTTGAAGGTTCTTTAGGTTTTTTAACTCATTCAACCTTGACCCATTTTCTGTTCCAACAACAAACTTGGACAAGATTTCAAGGCCCAACAAATTACCTATATTCAGCGGCATTGCTCTTAGGTTTGAAGTGTTGGTAATGTCAAGAAATCTTAGATTGATCAGTTTTTCCATACCTTCAGGTAATTCGATAAGCATGTGACAGCCCTGCAACATCAAAGCTTCAAGGTTGTGCAATGCAACAATTGACATTGGAAGCTTTTTTATATAAGTATGTGATAGATCAAGGTGCCTTAGGTGCCTCAGATTGCCCATGCAATCCGGTACCTCGCTAATGTAATAGCCACTCAATGAAAGCACCCTTAAATACTTCAATCTCAACAACAAGTCACATAGCACTTTTTGGGACACATGGGAAGTATGAAATTGCTTCTCTAATGATATGAAGCTCCTAAGTCCCTGCATTCGATGATATATCTTGAGTCTTTCTGGCACAATGAATTTGCTACGAAGGAATGAGGCATGACGAACTAAAGATGCATCATTGTGATCGTCCACAAACTCAAATTCCCCTGAGCTATAATGGGATGCACCTACAACTAGCTTTGCCAGGTCATTCACAAGATCATGCATCAAGAATTGTGATCCATTGCTACTTGACTTTTGAAATAACGATCTATTTACCAGCTCATTGAAATAATTCAAACCTACATTCCATTGATTCTTTGCTTCCTTTCCCTCCACTAAGCCCTCTGCAATCCACCAGTGAATCAACTTGTCTCGTTGGATTTCATAGTCCCTGGGAAATATAGCACAATAAGCGAAACATCTCCTCAAATGAGAAGGAAGATGGAAGTAGCTAAGCATCAGAGCTGGATGGATGTTAATTTTATCTTTTGGTAAGTCCCAAATATTGCTGTTCAATATAGCTTCCCATTCATGGGGATGGACTTCAGTACGTAGGAGCCCAGCCAATGCCTTCACGGCTAATGGCAAACCTTTGCATTTTTCCACTATTTTTCGGCCTAATACTTCAAGGTCAGGATGATGATCGAAATTTCGAACTCCAAGAGCATGAGATGCAAACAACTCCATACAATCATCTATTGACAGCACTTTGAGAGTCATCAATTGAGCACAAGCCATTGAAGCCACACTGTGGTGACGAGTTGTGATGATGATCTTGCTCCCCTTTGCTACCCATTGAAAAGGCTTCAAGAGAATAGTCCAATTTTCATAATTTTCACTCCAAACATCGTCTAGTACAACAAGAAACTTCTTCCCCGAAAGGCTCTTCTTGAGCTCTTCTTGAAGCCAATTTAGGGTTTCACCTTCACAAGATAAATGGCTGTTGGTTGGCTTTAGGATATTCTTTGTAATAGAAAGCACGTCAAAATCATCGGAAACGCAAGCCCATGCTTTCTCATCAAAAGTGAGATTAGCATCATTATAAACTTGCTGAGCTAGAGCCGTCTTCCCAACACCCCCCATCCCTACGATGGCAATCACTTCTAGATCCATACATGTTCTTTCGTCTTCTTTTCGGGTTAGGAATTTGAGGATCTCTCTTTTTTCATCCTTCCTACTAATGAAAAAACGGTCAGGCAGACTTGTAGCGGGAATCAGCTTATATAGCTGGCGGTATGTTGATTGCTTCCTCTTGTTCTCTCCCAAGCTCATACGATTTTTACGAGCTATAATGTCCTCTAATCTGCCATCCATCTTATTTATCTCGAATCTCATTTTTTGGTCAAACATCAATGCTCTCGAGCTCAAGCTAAAGCAACAACTCGGAAGAAGGGAACTAACCTTGCTAGTGCTAGGTTCTTCCTTGGACTTTTTTTCAGCAGATTTCATGGCGAACTCATCGAGCAGGTCTTCAATGTCGTAGGCCAAGTTCCTAAGATCTTTGAGCCACAAGTTCACCTCATCATTGCCAATGAGTTGCCTATCCTCTGCATCATCCAACACTCGATTGATACTGGCAAGCATATTCTCCCATTTCTTCAACTGCGTATCGATCCCCTCGCGCCGTGCAAAGTTGAGCAGCTCCCGAGAGGCCAACCTATCAAACAGCACCTGAAGAAAGGCGCCAAGGAAGAGCTCTGCGATGGGCATGGTTTGGTTCGTGAGCTGCAGAGGATTAAGCAAAGTGCCAAGATGGTTTGAAGGAAAGTGTTTTGGGAGGAGGAAACAAAAATTCTTACGCCCAGGACAGTAGCATCAAATGATGGTGTGAACTAGAGACTTTTTACGCATTTAAGTACTCTAATTGGACCGAGATGGCTTTGTCTTATCGTACATCCCTTCAATCCACTTACACTTAAAAATTGGACTTCGAGGCAACAGTACGTGTAATTTGATGGAGCCAGTGATAATTGTTGCATCAACCTAATATGCAAGGATCTGAATTCATATTACTGAAAAAGGTTGGCCTCATATGGATTTTCCTAATGTAATTATCTAAATTCAATTAATTATGTCTACTAGATTTACTAAATAATTGCTCGTGTCCAATATATTGTGATACAGGTTAGTGCAAATTTGTCAAATGGTTCATTAGCCAGCGGGCATCTTATTTATTGGTCAACAAGTTGTATTTAGTTTAAAAAATCAATTTCTAAGCATTGGTTTCACAGAGTATAAGAACAAAATGCACTGAAAGCTTCAAAAAATCACCATAGTTTATTACTTAACAGTGTCTAATGAGACCCCATAACAAAATCTTTTTTAAATTATAATAATAATTAAGGAAAGGACAGATTGAACAATAATAATGAAAGCGGAAGTTTCGAGTATGGATTGGAGACGGGGCCACCGAGCCTTGGGTGGCTATAATGATGTCAAGACTTTCGTCCCACGTCCAACCAGCTTTGCTTCCGAGAAATTGAGGCGACAGAAATGAAATTGAGACGAGATGAAATGCGCCGACAGCTTCTTCCGAGAAAGAAAGAGCGAGAAAGCCACAGCAGAAAGCCGACAAACAAAAAAGCAGAGAGACAGAGTGACGAAAAAGAACGACAGATACTGAAGAAGAAGAAGAGAAGGGGGAAGAATGGTTGGGCGGAGGATTGGTAAGGACGAAATTATCCAAATTAAGGGTCCCATTCCTCTTCATCTCTATCTCCACCAAGTTTACGTGCCACAAGCTGTCCGCCTCTATTTTGTTTATTTATTTCCTACTGCTAATAATGGTGGATAGGGAGCAGGTCTAGGGCTAGTACCTAATCCGCATGTGTCCATTAGCAGTGGAGTTAAAAATTGAGATTTTAAGACACTGGTCGTGTCGACAATCCTCGCAAGACGGAGCTTGCCTGTGGCTGTTGCCGGCTGGTAGTGGCGGAGGAACAGATGTTGGCACGTGATGAAGAAGAAAGAGGAAAAAAATAAAAAATAAAAAAATCATAAAAGAAAAAATCAAATTAGGTAAAAGTCAAATTTAAGAAATTAAAAAATTTCGAAATTTTTTGGTAAGATAAAATCCTGAAATTGAAATCATTTTCTAGTAAGGTCTAAACACGTTTTCCATCATGTACTATCAAATAAAGAAAAATTAATCGTTTTCATGAAAATATTTTTTCGAAAAATTATTTTCCTTTATTATTGACTTAATTTAAATTCTATCGCCTCAATTTCTCGGAAGCAAAGCTTGGTCGGACGTGGGACCGAGTCCCAGCATCATTTTAGCCGCCAAAGTCTCGATGGCCTCGTCTCCAACCCAACCCCGAAACTTCTGCTTTCATTATTGTTAGGGAAAAGCCCACCAAAAATCCTGAACTATGCCCCTCAGGACAATTTTACCCTGAACTTTTTTTTGAGCCATGAAAGACCCTAAACTATACCCCTCGGGACAATTTTACCCTAAACTCTTTTTTTTGTCAGGAAAAACCCTAAACTATGCCACTTGGGACAATTTTACCCTGAACTTTTTCTTATACCACAAAAAACCATAAACTATGCCACTTGGGACACATTTATCCCAGACTTTTTAATTGAAGGGCATTTTTTTTTTTTTTGGTAAGGGTAAGTATTATATATGAGAAAACGGCCAAGAATGTACAAGGGGTGAAAAACTCAGCACCCTCGCCACCCAATGGGACAACATGCCACAAGGGTGGGGGGGACCGGGTTCACAGCATATATACAAAATACATTTAGAGCGCTAGAGATGAACCTTTTACAAGGACTACTCAAAAATTCTAGGATCAATATCCCAACTACGTTGGATAGTTCTGTTCGCTACGGTATCAGCAACCTTTTTGAAAGCCAATGCTTTGTCTTGGACCGCCTTGATGAGGTGTCCTTGTATAGATGGCACAAAGAGCTTGGTGGTGCGGAAGATGAGATCATTCCTGGATTTCCATATTGCATAGCACAATGCACCAAAAGAGAACTTGACAATGTCTACATAAAAGCCATGGCCAGGAAGAGAGTTGCTAAGCCACTGGATATTTTGAAGCCAAGGTCGGTTTGACCAAGGGAGGTTGCATTTTACCGCCCAAAAAGTAGCAAGAGACTTGGGAACGTGACACTCAAAAAATAAATGGTCAATGGAATCAGGTCTCAATTTGCAAAAGGCACACCGGGCCTCTGATAGTCTACCATAAGACATGAGGAGTACCTGGGTCGGGAGTCGTCTTCGGGAGATGAGCCAAAGAAGAAACTGATGACGAGGGGCCATCGCCTTGTCCCATATAAATGCTACCCATGGGACCGGGGTAGCTCTCAACCTAATTGTAGCCCATGCAGATGCAATAGAAAACCGGCCCGAGGTATGCATTTTCCATTGAAAAGAATCGAGAGAGCTTGATAGATTAGGAAGCGTAACCTGAAGACTCAATAATTTTTGCCGTGTGGTGCGGCCATCAACAGAGAATACATCCGCCACCACCGCTTCCCTCCCAATAGGCGATCGATAGATTTGGTTGTTTGAAAAGTATGAATTGAGTAAGCCTATGTCCAACCAGGGATCAAACCAAAGAGATGTGGATTGTCCATCTCCAATTTTCCATTTAAAGTAAGGTCGAACTTCTTCCCGCATACTAAGCAACTTTCGCCATGCCCAAGAGCAATAGGTTGGGGCATCAGCCATCCAGAAGTTCACCCTTTTGAGATGATTAGAATGCACCCACTTGCACCAAAGAGACTCTTTATCCGTGAAAAGAATCCATATGTGTTTCATCATAGCAGCTTTATTATTGTCTCGAATCTTCCGAATGCCTAGGCCTCCCTCTTGCTTGGGGAGACACACATCATCCCAAGACACCTTAGCTCCTCCCACACCAAGGCCCGGGCCTTTCCACAAGAATTGCCGAGAGATTTGCTCTATCTTAGCAGTAATAGAAGATGGGAGCCAAAAAATAGAGGCCCAATATACTTGTATAGAGTGAAGGACTGACTTAATCAATTGCAGTCTACCCGCAAACGAAAGAAATCTATGCGTCCACGATTGGACTCTTGCCATAAGTAAACATACCAGGGCATTGCAGTCCGTTTTGCTTAGTCTTGCAGTGATAATTGGGACGCCCAAGTATCTGACTGGAAGAGCTCCCATTCTAAAGTTCAGAGTTTGCAAGATTTGATCCCGTGTAGCCTCCGCTCCACCCGAGATGAAGACTTCACTTTTGTTGTTGTTTGGGATGAGTCCACTCCAACGGGAGTACGTGTCAAGGCCTTCCTTTATGCAGGTAACCGAAGCGACTCTACCTTCACTAAAGATAAAAACATCATCCGCGAAGAATAAATGTGTTAGGCGAGTTTGTTTACACCTCCAATAATACCGGAATTCTGCACGAGTGGCTTGGGCTTCTAAGATGCTGGAGAGTACCTCCATAGCCATGGTGAAGAGATAGGGAGAGATAGGGTCACCTTGTCTAAGTCCCCTACCACTACTAAAGAATCCATGCAATTCTCCATTAATAGAGATCGAGAATTTAGGAGTTCGAACGCACTCCATAATTAAACGCACAAAATGAGGAGGAAATCCAAATGCCATAAGGGTAGTTTCAAGGAAGTCCCAGTCCAATGTATCATACGCCTTCCGAAAGTCCACTTTGATTGCACATTTAGGGGAGTATGTGGTCGACTGGAATCCACTAAACAATTCTTGGGCCAGCAAAATATTATCTGTTATGCGTCTACCTTTGACAAAAGCCGTCTGGCTAGGGCTAATAATAGCAGGTAGAATGTTTGCAATCCTGTTGGCTATGATCTTTGTGATGCACTTATAAATTGTGTTGCAACATGCTATAGGCCGAAAATCATTCACAGACGTGGCATTTGGCACTTTAGGGACTAGAGCAAGTATAGTGCAATTAATTTCCTTAAGTAGACGACCAGTATGAAAAAAATCCAGAACTGCCTCCTCAACTGAAGGGCCAACTATACCCCAGTTCTTTTTAAAGAATTCAGCATTGAACCCATCTGGACCAGGGGCTTTGCCACTGGGCAGGGAGAACATAGCATTCCTAACCTCAAGGGGCGTAACAGGACTAGAAAGGAAACTGACCTGTTCGTTGTTCAGAGTACGATGAAGAAATCGCTTGATCTCGTTTGTTGAAGGCCTAGCGTCCAAGTCAACCGGAGCCAGGAGTTCTTTAAAATGAGAGATGAACGCCCGTTGAATACCACCCAACTCAGTAATCATTGTGCCAGAGTTATCTTGGATGGAGATAATACGATTCCTCAAGTGATGTTGGTTCACTGAATGGTGAAAAAATCTCGTATTTTGATCACCCTCTTTTAGCCATCTGATTCTTGACTTATGCTTGAAGAAAGACTCCTCCAGGGCTCGAAGATCATAATAGTCTCGGAGTTGAACCCGTTCAGCTTCCGCTAGAGCAAGATTTTGCGGATCATTTAGCAATGCTTCTTGGGTGGAGAATAGGAGTTGCTTGGCCGCAGAAGTACGCATGGAGATGTCGGAGTATGATTTCCTGTTTAGTAGCTTCAGCTCACCTTTGAGAAGTTTTAGTTTTGTGCAGAGTATGAACATGGAAGTGCCAAGGACATGACCAGCCCATATTCTTGAGACTATCTCTCCAAATTCTGGATGTGTCATCCAGAAGTTAAAAAACTTGAACGGTTTTTTCCCATGTTGAGGGGCCAGGATCTGAACCAATATAGGAGTGTGGTCCGAGATGCCAGGAGGGAGGAAAGCCGCCTCTAAAAAGGAGTAAGCCATAGTCCATTTATTATTGACCAAGACCCGATCAATCTTCCTTTGTTTCCTACGCTCCCCTGAGTAAGCAGACCACGTGTAGCGAAAACCAACATACCGTAAGTCATCTAATTCTGCCTGGAATAAGCACTCCTGAAGTTCATTAAAGGAGGGATACCATATGTCCAGGTTGCCTTGACGGTCCGAGGCGTCTCTAATGGCATTAAAGTCCTCTCCTACAATCCATGGGTTGTCCTGGAGCGTAGAGCTAATCCGGATTAAGTCTGCCCATAGGGGTCTTCGTGCAGCAAACGAGTGCTGTCCATAGATTGAAAAAAAAAGAGTCATCTGTATTCAAAATTCTGATGGAGCCATGAATCATTTGGCTGGTTTTAACAATACTAGAGAAGTCCACAAAAACTGGGTTCCATCCAACCCAGATACGGCCACGAGCCGAGAAGTCATAATTAGTAATCCAACGCCAACCAGGAATAATAGTAGACGTGATACGATCAAAAGAATTCTGATGGACTTTAGTCTCAATAAGACCTAGACAATGAATGTGATTGGATTGCACAAAATGTCTCACTTCACCTTGCCTAATCGGGTTCATGACTCCCCGTATATTCCAAAAACCACAGTTCATGTAGGTGAAATTATTTATATGATCAAAAAACTATTGACAACGATCAAACGAAAAACGCCTACCTGCGTTTTCTGGCCCGCTTCTTGCGAGCCACAGACTTGCTCGGCGAAGACTTTTTCTTGGAAGGAGGGCTCGCTTTTGAAGGTACTTGAGGTCGAGCGAGGACCTGGTCAGGTTGAGAGTCTGGCACCATAGATGTAAGTTCCGTGTCATCTATGTGCAATGATATTTCCAGCTGAATTGGCGTGTCTGACCTGTCCATTGTGACTCTT
This sequence comes from Corymbia citriodora subsp. variegata, assembly GCA_014858505.1. Taxonomy (NCBI): domain Eukaryota; kingdom Viridiplantae; phylum Streptophyta; class Magnoliopsida; order Myrtales; family Myrtaceae; genus Corymbia; species Corymbia citriodora. Next base: position 12,856 of record MU089572.1, on the reverse strand, counting down.
TTTCATGGTTGCCGCCCCCTTCAATTTCATCCAGATCATCTGCAGATGAATGAGAGGTCTGGGATGTTTGTGATTCAGGATTACCAGCCTCATGCGGTTGCCGCTGGGGACTCTTTGCAGAATTTTCTCTAGTGTCCTACATTTTCCTATTCCGACGGTGATTATGTGCAGTAGCTGGTTGCCAGTCAGCGGCTTCAGGCGGGGAGTCTTGGTGATCTGGAACAGTAGGAGAAGGCACTGCCACTTCAGGGTGCTGAATGAGCGGAGCCTTGGCTTTTTCACTTGGTGGAATCTGATCAGTGGTGTGGCGCCTGGTGTCCTCCATTCGCTCAGCCAAGTGAGGGTCATTTGCTGAAGGCTGCTGTGTCTGAATTGGGGAGTCTTCAGTCATGCTGCATTTGTGACCAAAGGTGCCACAACGGGGGCAGGATATGGGCCGCCATTCATATTCAACGTCAACTACACGAGTAGTTCCTTTCATCCGGACTTTAACCGAGTCTTGTCTAATATCCTTTGCGGTTATCTCAACACAGACCCGCGCATATGACAGCAGCTTCATATGAGCGGTATTTTGATCCACATAAAGCGGTCTACCAATCAAACTTGCTATGCCTCCTATTCCCCGAGCTGACCATAGTACCATTGGGATATTCCTTAGTCTAATCCATACAGGAACTTTGGTGTGATCTTCTTTTTTAAGTTCTAAGAGAGGATCCCATTGCTTCAAAATCAAGGGAACTCTCGCAACGGTCATGGGACCTCTGTCCAGAAGATATCTCCTGAATTCACCATCCAGAATTCTAAGGAAAAAGAAGCCCCGGTCGTCCGCCTTGACTTCACTTAGTTTAGATCCCCAGGCATGCTTTAAAGCCGTCTCCACCAACTGGAAGGGCAATTTCTTCCCAATAAAGTACCCAACTAGGCACTCGTACCAAAAGGGATCAGTAGCAGCTAGTGCCTCGTCCGGGAAGTCCGCTACGAATTCATCCTCCACCTTTATAGGAGTGAAGTAATCAAGGTCATAACCTTGCAAAGCTGTTCGGGCGACATTTGCCCACAATCTTGGCGCTGACATCTCTTTAACTTGTTGCACCTTTGCATTAGATGAAATCGGTCCTTTTCTATTAATACCAGAGCTATCCCGAGTCATATAGGTACCAGGCAAACGTTTCGTAGCTGGATTCCGTAGTTCATTTTGTGAGGGGTCATGGGGGAGCTCTGAATGAGGAGCAACTTCAGTAACAGAGCGCAGTCTTGCCCCACCCCTGTCTCGCGGGACACGGGACACAGATCTATGCGGGGGGGGCGACTCCTTCCTCTTTGGCGACTGCTGTCGCCTCTACTAGGCTCACGAGTCAAAGGAACTCGCCTACCTTCCAGACTAACAGGTACAAAAGCCATAAATGAACCGATTGAAACCAGCAAGAAGCAAAGCCGAAACCCTATCCCAAATCCGAGATTCCGAAGGATTGAGACATACCTGGCTCCAGGAGCTTCAGCGAGGATGTAGTCCAGCTAGAGAGGGTCAGTCCCTCCGAGAAAAGGCCTCAATGGGGGTCTGAGCCAGCCGGAGCAGTCCTACGAAGCCGGCGGTGTACAGAGCTGGAGAGCAATTTTAGAGAGGAAGTGAACAGTAGTAGGGGGCCGCTTTACTAATTCCTGTCCTGCCTTGTTTTTAATCTCTTAATAAACCTCAAACTTTATATGCAGTCCCAAATCTATCTCGAATTTTTCTTTGTCTCGGAAAACATCTCAAACTTTAGGTTTAGTCCCAAATCTGTCATAAACTTTTCTTTTTTCTCAGAAAAAACCCCAAACTCTTAGTCCATTTCCAAATATATCCCAATTTTTTTTGTCAAAAAGAAAATCACCAAATTTTACTATAATCCTAAATTTGCCCCCATTAAACTCTATCCAAAAGCCATATTAGTAATCCCTATTTTTTTATGTCCTAAAATGATTTTATTTTGAAAATAATTTTCTATGACATCTTGCTTATGTGTATATATTATCTATGTAAAAACGACATGTTAAGTTGGGACTGGACCATAGGGTATATTTGAGAACATATCAAAAATTGGTGATTTTTTTTAGTACAAACGAAGAGTAAAACTCATATTAGTATACCCGTCAATTACGACATGTTATTTAATTTAGCAATTTGATGGTAAAATTTAATGGAAACTAATAGATGGTAATTTGTTTTGGTGGTCAAAAAATTAATTTTGGGTAAATTTGTCATATGTGTACCAATTTGGGATTTTTCATGATATTGACTCTGTTTTTTAGACAAAACAAAATTTGAGGTAGATTTGAGATTAAAATTGAAGTTTAGGATTTTTTCTGAGACAAAAGAAAAGTTTGGGATAGATCTGGGACTGAACCTAAAGTTTAGGATTTTTCTTGAAACAAAAAAAAAAAGTTTGAAATATATTTGAAATTAGACCTAAAGTTTGGGGGGTTTTTTTCAATTGACCCCAAGGCCAAAGAGCGTTGCTTTTAAAAAGAAGAGGGCCAGAGAGATATGCTTTATATAATTGGGGCTCTTTCCAACTTTTTAATAAATTTATAAACGCTGGCTTTTTATATTATCTTCTTTTCTTTTAGGTAGAATAAAGAAAACCATCACGACCCCAGCTTAGCCATTGTCCCGGCTCCCATCCACTTCCACATTTAGCGGTGTCCGAACTCCTTTAGAAGCGATTACCTAACATTCCATGATTTTAATGGGGAGATATCGCTAGAAAACCACGTTCCTAGCTGCCAATGTCGACCTAACTTTGCCATAGTATATGCGTGCCCATTATCTTCTCAAAACAAATGCTTCATTTGAACCTGCTGCAGGCCTTTATATTCTATTATAAGCTTTTGTTGTATCGATCTTTATTGCCATAAGGCTCTTTTTACTCATTAGTCTTCCTACCATTCCATTCTGCCCCATAAGGGCTTATTCATCCAGAGTAGGTCTCGGTCTTTGAACAAGGATCTTTTCACTATTATGTAAGATGTGTAACATAAGAGAAAAGGTCTAAAGTGATTGAGATCTTCAGGATCTTGTTTCTTAGGTATAAGCGTAAGCAAACTATCAGCTAATGCTATTAGGGATACTGCCACTTCGAAAATTGGTCTTAACAATTTGCAAAAGAGAGTCCCTTGCCAAACATGGTCAAACAGCATGGAGCCCGTTCGGTGTAGGTGCTTTTGTGAGGTTTGAGATTTCAAAGCGAATTTTTAACTTCCTCTTTCGTCGATATCGAGATATTGTGTATTCTCTTCATATAAAATATTATTCCGCACCACGAGAAACCCAGGTTTGTTAAGACAACCTGTTCTCTCTAGTACAGAACAATTTTCTGACATGAATAGTAACCATATCAGCTATAGCCCTCTCATCGTACCCCAAATATTTCATCATGACATCCTTTAGAGCGGAAACTCTTAGCAAAGCAATGGTGCAGGCATGATAAATTATAGCATTCCCCTCCCCCATCAAGAATCCTAGCTTTTCATGGCCCAAAGAATTTCCTCTATTGCCAAAATTTGTTGATGTTCGAGGCTGAGATCTTTGGGAGGATCTCTTCTAGGCTTAAGGTCAAGCAACACAGGACACTAAAATGGTGAAGCAAGCACCGCCTCTCTCTCTTTCCATTTTTCTAGATTTTTCCAGGACTAATATCTAAAATAGTTAGTTAGGAATTGTGGTGTTGAAATCCTCTTTGTGTTAGGTGAAATGAGTGGTTAGAAATTATTTGAAAAAGTAGGTAAAATTTGTAATAGAGGAATGGACCACGTTGAGCTCCCGTAGAACATTCCCTTGTACTTAGTCGATGGAAGTCTCCCTATAAATAGGGATGTCCTTGCCAACTAGAGCAGAGAAGAAAAGGAAAGAGTGTGTGGCGGGCAAAGTGTGTATTTTGTGTGTATTTGTGTTGTTGAGATCGTCATATAGTGTTGTGAGTGTGGTGTGCGGCACAAGTAGGGTGTCGAGAGAAAAGTAAAGAGTGAACTTGTAATAATATAAAAGAGAGTGTTTATTATAATTGGGCAATCGTTTGTTTCTTGACATTTGGTATTAGAGCTACGCTACGCTATTGAACAAGTGGTATCGGAGCTACATCATGTGAACATAAAATTATTGAAAGTCTTAAACCTATCTTGCAGTAGTTAACTTAATGTTAAATCTTTTAACAATTTACTATTTTAATACTAAACCTAATCAAGATGACAAAAGAGAGTAATCGAGCACGTTATATTAACATTTTCATGATGAAAAAGTATCACTGCTAAGAAGAGCCCAGTTTCAGTTACTGTCAGAACTACAGTCCAGCGAGCGATTCGTCCATGCACAGTACAGTCAACCTAGCATGAAAAGCAGGCAATGAGAGTTAGACAAGCAGTATAAAGCATTGAAGAAGATAATCGAAGTTACAAATCATCATCCGAGTGGAATCTAAGCGCGTTGTTATGCCTTCAACAATTCGACAGGGGCAGAGGAGCTCGATCTCATGATCAGGCTAAGAAACACAGCCGACCGAGCGATCCATCCACGCACAGTAAAAACTGAAGCAAACCTCGCGCGCAAATGCAGGCCAACGGAATAACCGCACCGAACTAAAGCGGGAAGGGCGGAAAAAAGCACGAGAGAAACGAGGAGGCCAATCACAGCAGGTCGGTTTCCATAAGTAGAGTTCTTCAATTAAGGAAAGAAGATCGTCTTTGTAAAGATTGCCTATCGATCAAAATGTCTTGTGTGAATAATTTCATTGCAAAATGATCTTTAAGATTGAAGATCGATCAAATACTTTCTATATTAGAAATCCGAGCCAGATCACTAACTATGACGGTATAGTTTTTGTGTGAATATGTATCCATGCAGATTTTTTATGATATTCAGCTTTAACAAAGAGTTTGACACATCAAATGCTTTGACAATATCCATGTATGAATTTTGCTAAAATCCATATTATTGTTCTAATACTATCCCTGCAATAATATTGTCGATATCTAATAACTATCTCAAAACAGCAGATCGATTCTAAATAACGTCTCGATATAGATTTTTTCTTATGGTCACGATATTCAAACAGCAATAAACTTCTCTAGTTCTTGTAAGAATACACTTGTATTTAATTATCATATTCAAGATATATAATAGATGGTTTTATCGACTTCAAAATTTATTAGGAGGTTTTCTTAATAGTGATAGCTTCGGGAGGTCTCGGGGCACCGACCCTGGTGGGGTCGGGGTGCGAGAGAGTGCTGGCGTGCGTGGCAAAGAGGGACGAGCAAGCTGCGGCCCGAGACGGAGGGTGCGAAGAAGATGGTGAGTCGCTTGGCCTCTTCACTCAAAAATTGGATTTTTAACATTGTGGCATTTGGATTTGCAATTTGGGATGGTATTAGTAACCTTTTTTTTTTTTTTTTTAATTTGTGAATAGCCAAGCCAATATAAAAGAAAAGAAATTGCACAATGATGGGAAATGTTACTAGAGGAAATCGCTATTTATCTCTTCGCATATGGATGAATTAGCTTCTAATCGTGTGTATATACTAACAATAATAAATCAAATCCAGCATGGTCGCAACTAATTTATTTTTTTAACTAATAATTTCCGACAAATGTACCTATCGATGGTGGAAACAAATTCTGTTAGGTGTCCAGTATCCTTTGCAAATCAAACTTCCTTTTTCTAAAATCACTAATATAAGGGAGTTCCTATTGGCGATCGGGCAAATACCGTTATTGTCACCTTCATGATATGGTTAATCATGATTCAGCAACCTAATGGGTTTGATAAAAATGAGTAGATCTGAGAAAACAAATTTCCTTTTTAGTTCATTCGGTCCATATCGATTAATTCATAGTTGATCAATAAGTGCGATTAATACTTTCAAATCATCGCTCACCCTCGATAATGATCTTTAGGTCTAATGATAAGGCCCATTAGGATGCTTGTCTATTGATTAGGCCTACTACACGTGCTCAAAGTAAAGTTAGTTCTCTTTATATTTGGGACCTCTATTAATAGTCATAACAAGAAGTTTCTTTTACACAGGAAAAATTATCCAAAAAATCTTAAATCTATTATACGGCGGCCAATTCATTCCTAAACTTTCTAATCATGTTAATTTAATCATAAACATTTTTGACAATTTGTCAATTTTATCATAAATCTTTCAATTGTGCCAATATAATCTATATTTTTTTTTTTTTGAAAATTTGCCAATTTAGTCTTAAATTTTTTTACAATTTGCCAATTTAGTCCTTCTAGTCAATTTTAATGGTAAATCACTAATGTGGACGATGGTTATCCAATGTGGTGTGACCGGCACTAACGTGAACAAGTTTTTTCTAAATTTTTCCTTTTCTCCTTTTTTATTTTTTTCCCTTCTTTACCTTTCACCTATGGTAAGTGTCAACACCTACCTTTCCCTTCTGGAGGAGAAAAGACTATATAGATTTAGGGGTATTACCTAAACGATGAGCCTAAGGCATTTGTTTAAGTGCAGGCTCTTCCAAGCCTTTACCCTGCACAAAGTGGGGATATTCAATGTTAAATGAAATTGACACTGTGAGAATTTCAAACAAAGAGTCACCACAAGCCTATTAGACTCAACTAGAAACAAAAAAAGCATGAGAATATATTTCACTTCCAACGCAATCAGAGAATCTAAAGCCGAGAAATTGATTACACTAATTATCCAACTAGTGCCATTTCAATCACCTAACATTCTTCAAAAACTAACTAAAAGTGTTCAAGTAGTGTTGACACTTAAAATTTGGCGATTTGTTTTAACATTTATTAACTACATTGGAAAATTAGAGATTAGTTTCTAATCTCTTAACAAAAACTTCTTTCATTAAAATTGCATTGCATATAAACATTAGGAGCATTTGCATCACTAATTTTAAAAATTAATTAAAAAAATCGAATTTTAAAAAAAAGGGAAAAAAAAAGAAGTTTAGAAAAATTAGAAAAAACATTGTGGGTCCGGGCCAGGGTTGGGCCTGCCCGGCCCCTTTCTTTTCTTCCTTTCCACCCTGCACGGGCTTGGTCCATTCTTCTTCTTTCCTCTTCTCTTCCTTTCCCGGCCCGGCCCGTCAGCCTTCTTCCTTGCTTGTTGCCTCTCCACGCGCGGTCTTCTGCAGAACTCAGAACAGAAAAGCAGCAACAGCAGAGCAGAAGCAGCAGCAGGTCAACAGCAATAAGCAGAGCAGAAGCAGCAGCAAGTCAGCAGAAGCAAAAAGCAGCAGAAGAAAAGACAGCAGAGAGGGCCTGAAAAAGAGAGCAACGAGGAGAGATCGGAGAGGACTCCGGGTGAGCTCAAGAGACCAAGGAGCAACTTAAAAAAAAAGAAAAAAAGAAAGGAAGTGAAGACAGAACAGACGGAAAGAGAGGATCGGAGAGAGGATTCCGGGGTGAGCTCGAGAGACCGAGGAAAAAAGGAGAACTCCGAGAGACTAAGTGAGAGTGGGGGTCGAGAGGGGCTTCTGTTGTTGCCGAAGGACCGCCTTACAGCCTCCACCCGTCACGGCCTCCGAACGAACCAGGTTGGTTTCTCTTCCTCCTACTCGAGTATCTTGTTTTTGCGTGGCGTCGGGTCGGAGCTCGCGGCCGACCAGTTCGCGCGAACTCCGGGCCCGCTGGTTCCCCATCGAGCTGTTCTGGTTTACTTCGTCGAGAGTCTGGTCCCGAGTTCAAGTCCGGTCGAGTAGATAATCGCTCGTTTCCATAGCGCACATTAGGTGTTCGATATAATGCTTAGAATAGATCTGAAAATTTTGGTTGAAAATATCCGTCCTCGACGTGGCTGTTGCGTCTATGGCCGTTGCTACTTCATTCGTTGGTCAAGTCGGCGAGGGGGGAAGCGTCTTTGTGGCGTCGTTTCCGGCCAGCGGGGGTGTCGGGGCCTGAGTTTCGAGCTCGGGCGGTTGTTCGGTCGTTTCGGCCATGATGGGGTGACGGCGGAGGCTGGAGATGGAATGGCGACCCCCCAAAAGCCGGTGTAGGCTCGTCGTGCGTGGAGGCAGTCCCGGCGGAGCTCCGGCGAAGTGCAAGCACGTTCGGTCGAGCATGCATGCAGAGACAAGGAGAAGAAGACTAAAAAAAAGAGAGAAACAAAAAAGATTAGAATAAAAAATAAAATAAAGAAGAAGAAGAAGAAGCTGCAGGCGTGCATGGGGGCGTGCTGCAGCTTCGTCGGGGGAAGAAGACCAGGAAGAAATCTGCAGGGGCCGCAGACCAAAAAAAATGATAAAAGAAAGCAGAAAAAAAAAGGGATAAAAAAAATTGGAAAATAGAAAAAATAGAAAAATAGGAAGGGTGGGCTTCGTCTTGGGCTTGTGTACGCCGGGCTGGTTTCGTCGCGGGCCGGGATGGTTGGGCCGAGAAACAGAAATTAGAAGTGGGCTCTGTCTCTATTAAATTTTTTGTGGGCTTTTAATTTTGTTTTTGGCCCAAGCATGTGGGCCTTCTTTTGTTTTTTTCTAGTGGGTTGGGTCGGCACGGTCTTCTGTGGCCCAATTCGGACCGACAGGGCCCGGGTCAGTCTAGTAGGGCTGGGTCCTTTGACCCGGTCCGGATTATTTATTAAAGAAAACAAAATCTATTAAAATTTTAAAAAAAAATTCAGAAAATATAAAAACATTAAAAAAATCATAAAAAATTTCGAAATTTCAGAAAATTCAAGGGAAATTCAGAATCTTGAAAATTTATGAAAATTCTCAAAAAAAAAAATTTATTTTTTATTTTTTTATTTTTTTTAATCGAAAATATTAAAATATTAGAAATTCCAAAAAAATTCAAAAATCCCAAAAACTCCTAGTTTGTTTTAAAGTTTCCCAAAAAGCTCTAAAATAATTCTTGGACAGTTTTCTCTTAAAAAGATGTCGGAAAATCATCGGTCTAAGATTGTGCTTAAAAGTGAACAAACCCTTACGGCTTTACTTTAGGGTTTTAATTATATTTGGATACAATTGCCCTTGATAGCACGCTTAGGATGCGATGATTATGGTTTCCCCCTTACTTTAATTAGGATGGCCATTTATTCATCTTTTAATGCTAGGTGTTTATTTTCCCTTACAATTTATTTAATGTTTTCTTTAATTACTGATTGCTATTTTGATGATTGTGCACCCGCATAATCATCTCATTTGTTAGTGGTTAATTCTAAAATCAATCCAAACTGCTTGACAAAAATCCTTTTTGAAATGAACAAGATTAGGTACCGAAAGGGCACTAATTGGTTAATTAGTATAATCAAGTCCCCGACCCTAAAATCTCTGGTTACGTAGAAAGTGAGGCCCGCTCCCATGTCTCGCTTGGTTTCTAGCCGACCCCAATAGGCTAGTGGCGACTCCTTATTCGAAGATTTTCATGAACACCCAACGTCGCACGGGGTATGGGCTTGGGAGAGCCCATGTCTAATGAGGGTCCTAGACCCACCCTTTGGACAATACCCCTAAACCTATTTATTAAGATATTCCTTTCTCCTATCCGGGAAGGAAAAAATAGGTCGCGACAAGTAGCCCACTTGCTAATCATGAATTCTATCTATTACTAACCAAGCTAAAACACAATCAAATAAATTGAAAATGCTCAATCAAATGATACATTGATAGAAATACACAAAGTAATAACCTAACATTCATTTCTAAGAGCATGCAATATCCTAACATAAAGCTCTAAGGGCTTGTTCAATTAGAGAAAAGGAAAATTTTTATCAAAGATTTACACATATTTTGAAAGAAAAACAACTCAAAATCTAACTTCTAAGCCTTTCTCTAATTTTAGAATAGAAAAATAAAAAGCGGAATTTTGAATTTTTTTAAATAATAAATTCTCTTATTTAATTTTTAGAATTTAAAAAAACAATTATTTTTTTAAAAAGGGATTTTTGAATCCGAAAAAGGGACTCGGTTGGGCTGTTGAGCCCAGTCCGAATATGGGTTGTCTCTTGTCTCAGGGGTCTGGGCCACAAGTGCAAATGGGCTTACTAGGAGAACACTATCAATTAAAATCTCACAACCCCAAGTTTGAATTTAACACTCGAAGCCCACGGTGGCCATTCTAACTCATTCTACTCCAAGGCCAACATTGGGTTCAAAATCCTACTCTGAGTGCACCCAGCCCAATTTCCTAAGCCACTCCTGAAAAAACCAAACCAGGCCCAACCTTACTTAAACCTAAACAAGACCACGAAGGTTCAGTCAAAACCCATCTCTAATTAAGCCCATTTCCTAACATCATCACGAAACCCATTCTCTACTCCCATTTTCACTCCTCACGAACGCCTACACTCAAAGGTGAGTAATTCCAGGTTCCATACAGATTCTACCTAGAACCCAAAACCTACTATTGAAACAAATTCCCTATTTTTTGAAATATAGAACCTATCATACATACATTGGAACTTGAAACTTATCCTATCATAAGTTCTAGGGTCAATTATATATATAAAAAAAGAAACTTAATAAATTATATTGTTATCAATGCAAATGCTCCTACAACTATATGCTTATGCAAAAAATGATTTTTGTTTGGGAGTTAAAAATTAATACCTAATATTCTATGCAATTAAACCCTAAATGAAAAGGCCAAATTTAGATATCAACAATTGGTACTCGACCATAATCAATGACCAACCATAAGTGAGACCTCCACTCTCAGCTAGGCTGCAACAATGAAGCTCTCACTAGATCCGATGGGGACCACGGCACCCTCGCCACCACAAGCGAAAGGTAAAGAAAAGGAAAAAAAATGCAAAATTATCTATATTAGTACTGGCCATGCCATGTGATATGGCCAACAACCAACTAACATATATATATCAATGATTTCCAGTCAAAATTAAATAAAATAACTAAATTGACAAATTATAAAAAAAAAAGTTTAGAATTAAACTGAAGTAATTAAAAAATGTATAACTAAATTGCTACAGTTGAAAGATTTAGAAGTTTTACGACAATTATCCCCACATCAGAGGAGTCATATAGAAATCCATTTTATAAGCACTAGGTATCTTCGGTCCCACGCACGTTTCCTCTTCTCCAGGGATTCGGTTATAATAGAGAATCAGTAACGACCATTCTCATTTCAATCTCTTCAAAAGCTAGATGCTACCAAACTTTCAACGACCAAAGTGGGAACCCGATCCCCAATCTGTGCAACCACTAGTTCCCCAACATAATTGACGATTTGTTCCGTACAAGATCTCGTTAAAGGCGAGGCATCATTATCAATATCAATACGGGACACGTACTTTAAAAGCTACATGGAGAAGGGACCAAAGCTATCGCAAAGGCCGCCCTACTTATCACATCCAATAATGACTATCGTGAAAAGCCGGTTCAATCAAAAGAACCCTGAGAATGGTTCGACCGGCTGGCAAGGGAATCGAGGTGGAGGAGGGAAGGAGCGGAGACGTGATCGGGGTCAGATCAAGCGTCGTCCTCCGACAAAGCTTTTGGAATGACTTTGTTGGAATCAAAAGAATAATGTTAACTATGAAATTTGGGAATAAGAGCACAGATGAAGACTGGATGGAGAACTTTTTATGAAAATGCAAATGCTGCGTGCTCCAAACTCTTTATTTCTGGAGCTCACTCTGGTTTTGTGGTTTGCTTACTGAAGTTCTCTATCCAAGAACTGATGCACCCTTGACCATTCGCTCCGAGACAAACTTAGGATTTAATAAAGAAGAAATTTTTCTAGGTGCCCACAATGCTCTTCTTTTGATGCAACTGCTAGCATTTAATAAGGTCTTCATTTTTTTCAATTGATGCGACCCACCATAAATCTCGCCTGTGGATTTTTTTCTTTCTTCGTGCTTCATTAGCTGTTTTTTTCAATTAAATGCTTGCATTTTTTTTTTTCTTTTTTCTTCTCGAGACACCCGCCGTGAATCGAGGCTTTCTTTGAAAGATGCCTAAAAACCAGCAACCATCGTGCTCAAATTCAACAGTCAATTTTATATTAGACTGTTTACCATGGATGCATCAAGCATACAGATTCACCACCTTACGAGCTGAGATGATTCCGACCCCTAAGTTATCTGGGGATGCAACTTGGTCTTTGAAAATGTAACAAACATCGCAAACAACAGTCCACATATAATACATAGAAAGGCGAAATCAATGTCTACGTTCACAGAGCACACAAGAACAACCTTGTAAAGAAGTCGTATGAAAACGAAGCGAACAAGCTAGCGGCTTTTGTTGAGGAAAGCAGCCAACCGTTTGATCAGGACCAGCGCGCTCTCCTTCTCGAAAGTCACGATATGGAAAGCGTGGTCTTCTCCTTCGAAATCCACCGCCTCCACTTCTCCTTTGAACCCGCTCGCCTTCACCGCCTCGCAGTACTTTAACCCTCGGTCTCTCAGCAGGTCCTTCTCCGCCACGCTCACCAGCAACCTCCCGCACCCGAGGCCCGCCAGGCTCGGGGCCCCGGTCACGAACGGGTTCATCATCGGGCTATCGATCCCGTCCTTCGCCGTCGGGTATAAGAAATCCCAGACGAGGCGCGGGAGCTCCTTGTCGTGATCCGTCTTAGGCTCCGACCCGATGGGTTCAGAGCCCCAGAAGTAGGGGTGGGTCAGGTAAGCGCCGGATAGCTTTATGCCGCCAACTATAGGGTCGCGGCCGGCCCTCATGAGGACGTTGTGGGCGATGTTGGCTCCAGAGCTGTCGCCGGCGACGAAGATGCGGTGGAAGTCGCCGTGGTCAGCCAGCCACGGCTCTTCCGTGGCGGCTCCACCGTCGACCGAGTGTGAAGCCACCCACTGGAGGCCTTCCCAGCAATCGTCATAAATGGTGGGTACAGGGCATTCGGGAGCTAACCTGTGAGAAAATAAGCAA